>JAYMTA010004581.1:0-12469 GCA_036897625.1 Pelargonium cotyledonis
CTGGAGAGAGAGAGAGAGAGAGAGAGAGAGGAAGCTATGAATCGATGCGGTGGCTTGGTGGAGTCAGATGGGACGAAATGACGAAAATGTCTGTACTTGTACAGAGTGAGGTAGTGGTTGAGTGGAATTAGAAGTGGTGGGAAGGTGTGATTTTGGAATTACGCGGTTTTACTTCGGACTGCGTGCGTGGAATGATTGAGTCTTGGGTCGGTGACTTGGCAGATTGTGGGCCGTTGAGAAGAAGGGTGACGTGGAAGACTGCGTTGATCATTGAATGTGTAAAACATCATTTATGAAATCGAGAGTAGCAGATTATTTTCGCATTCCTGTGGTTGTGGATGACTGGATGTAGGAGGCGCGTGTTCGCCACGGGCCATCCTTTTTTTACTTAAATATTGGTCTGGACTTGGGCTTTTGAATTGGGCTATTGAGCTAAGAAAAGCCCAGTTCGTTAGGCCCATTAGATGACTCAAAAGAACTTAAAAGAATGGTCATCAATACAAATACACAAAACAGTTTTGAGAATTCATGCAACATTTAAACCTCAATGAACCACAAACGAGTCAGGCACAAATGAAAATACCCTTTCAACAATGATGACAATTTGATTATCGATGATTCGGATTCCTACAATATAACCCGAGTTACAAATTAAACTCTGCCAAGGGCGGATCATAATATTAGCATCGTTCGTTAGTATATCAGTGTATCTATATCAAAGTTATTGAGCTGTACCTAGCACTAGAAGTAAACTAACATTTTAAATATGGATAAGAGAGAGCGAAAAAGGTGGCAGGAAGACCCGGAAACCCTACACACTCTGAGAAATTAGGATCTCACTTTCAGCTCCAGGCCCAGCCATTCTAGTCCCTCCAAAAGATGCAGCGTAGCTACCAGAGGGAAGCGATGCGTCCAATCCAACAGGTGAGGCTGACGGGCAATGATTCATTGGATGGTCAAACAAACAGCTTCGCCCAAACTTGCATATACCATATTGTTCATAATGCCAGCAGATTTTTCTATCCTGCATTGACAACTTAAAAGGGTGAACTTTTGATCGTTATAGAGAGTGCAGTAGTCCATAAAGACACAAATATGCTACTGGGTATGTAAAAATAAGATCGAGTTAATATATGAACTTTCAAACGCCAACTGTGAAGTACTGGACATTCACATAGTGAGGCCAATTCTAAAGCTGAAGAGGCAGAAGGGCATGTTCTACGGAGGTCCAATAAGTCTCACATGCCCGGAGAAATGTTTTTCTCATACCTTCTAATCTGGGGCATCCCTTTTAAATAAGCAACTAGGACATCTCACTTGGCAGTAAAAACTGAAAAGCATTAGGCTACAACCTTGAAACAAAGAAAGTTATGCAGTCACGATGAGCAAAAACTTACAGGTCTCAGAGGTAGGCCATTGTCGCTGAGAGCACAGACAGGTAAAGTTGAAACTCGGTTCCTTGGATGGTGATACCTACAAGCAGATTTATATATGCAATCCCCAGTTTTAATAAAGAAAGCACAGTCAGGTTGACCTGGTCGTTCAGGAAATTCTTCAACATCAATCTTCGGCTGATGGTATCCAGAAACATCTGTTTTCTTCTTAAAAATGTCAACTCCAAGAGCTGAGTTAATTTTCCAAGCTTTTTCTCGTGGATAAAATGGTTTTCGAAGGAACTTCTTTTGACTGATGAGAGTATTTAAGTTTAATTTCGAATCTTTGGCCTTGGGATGGTGATACTTGCAAGAAGATCTAAATTTACAATTACCAGTTTTCATGAAATAATCACAATCAGGCTGACCCGGTCTTTCAGGGAATTCATCAAGCTCTTTCTGCTGTTGATGATAGATGGAGACATCTGTCTTTACCAAATTGTCCGGTGCTAGAGATGAATTATTTTGCCAAGGCCTTTCTTTTGGATAAACAGGAGCCTGCACAAGCAATTAGAAGGTAGCTTAAAGGTTAACAAAAAGACAATAACTAATACAGTATTTAACTAGTAATGAGTCATATGAATAATTGCAAGGGTCATTCGTTTACTTCATACAATAACGAACAAAAGATAAGTCACAAAAGCTATTATTTCCTGTCCAGTTATCCTTGCAATGACATCCCAACATTTCTCTTTACTGGCATAATAAACAGAGACATAACAAAATCGAAGAAATTTTTGGCAATTGGTGCTCAATAGGGCCTAAGAGATCTTGATTCCCTGACTTTTATTAAGGAAAGGCATTGCTGTTGTTATGATTGTCTGTTGCTTCTATCTAGTTTTATTCCTATGTATTCTCAATCACATAATGCAAGTGAGCAAGTGGTCACTTAATAATGAATTCGCTATCAGTATGGAATCCCGTTTTCAATCTAGAATTATAGCTTGAACTACAGATTCAATCTGCATTTCTCTAGCTTCGAAGAATGCCTTACCTACATTCTGGTTGGTGCGACACAAAATCTGCCTCCTTCTATCTAGGATGGATAAACACTTTTGGCAACTTCCTATGTCCAAAATGAAATTAAGCTAGATGGTCATTCAAAACCTGATGTAAGATGTCCCACCACTAGGCACGAAATTACTAACTTCTCCAACTTAAAATATACTTCTTCTTTTTCCTTCTCATTTTTCTAAAGAAACCAAAGATTTCTGTCAGCACCTTAAGTAAACAAGAACACATATCTTGAGAGGGGCAAAGATAACTAGAAGAAAGAGGTTCAGAATGAGAAACATTCATTGCACACGAAAATGGGAGAAAGATGTACGATGCTTTAGAGAAATGGCGTAAAACAAATTTAACTAATAAATGCAACCAAAGATCCATTCCAATCATAAGTTGCATCCACCACTTGAGAAACTGAGTACATCACAGGTACCTTAGATAAGTGGTCATCCAAGTAGGGAACGGTCTCATCTGAAAACGTATGCAAAGACTGTGATGCTACGGTTGGTTGTGATGTCCCCAATTGTAGTGAAGGATCATATTCACCATCATGATTCGCAAAAGAATGATTTAATCCTCCCATAGACTGGAGAGTTGGAGTCGAGTTGTAAGAACCAGATCCTTCAACATCTGTGGGATCAGGATGGTGAAACCTACAGGTAGCTCCATATCCACAGGAACCATGGCGCATGTAAAAGGGACAAACAATCTCTCCCTGTATAAAATGGAGAAAGTTTTTGGTAGATAGCAGTTATGATCAAAACTTCCAACGTCACAAAAGAACACAACACTTTCAATAAATGGAACAGACTAGTATTACCTGTCGAATAGGTAAGCCAAGAAAATTCAGTTCTGGTGCCTCAGTCTGCTCTTTTGAATGTCTGTATCTACAAGCTTCTCCAAATTTGCACCCTGCTGAAGTACGGAAATACTGCAACAACAAAACACTAGAAGGTCAATCCTCAGTGCAAAACACACTATCTTACTCAAATTGAGCCCTATTTCAAAAGTATTGGATGACATAATTACTCGCTCTGCCTATATGACACACAAAACTCGGCATCTATTCCGTCCATCTCTCTTACAAATAGTACAAAAAGCAGTTCGTTGCAGCAAAACTCAACCTTGCTTACAAGTTACTACTCCATAAATGAATAGTACTAATGGTTTTTTATTTCCATACCACTACCGCATTTCAATTCCATGCAAAAAGTATATCAATTTTAAGCTTCAAAGTTCACACTACCATCTCATCTCCTCCAATCTCTCTTTTCTTTTTCTTTTTGTAAAAAGTAAATTACCATTACAAAAACATGGTAATTTGAAACCCAAACAGAAACAGTTAATAATGGCTCACAACTCAGTTATGAACATAAGATCAGAAAAAACAAATTAGCCATAAATGGAATAACATAATAACAAGATAAATAAAAAAAAAAGGACTATGAACAATGTATCTGCCTTGCATTCAATATGAGAAGTCTGTTCCACACCCTCATCTTTATCCTTCTCCTTGACACCCTGCAATTATAAAATATAAATTACAGTATAATAAATAATAATAAATAAATAAAAAGACCCAAAACACAAATTGAAGATCAAACCAACCGAATGAAAAGAAGAAGAAAAATACATTATATCTACCTGATTAGGACGCTTAACTGGGTGATTAAATTTACAAAAGAGCCTAAACTTGCAATGGCCAGTTCGAATATAAAATGCACAATCTTCCGCGTAAGGCCTCAACGGATACTGATCCTTTCCATCATCAGAGCCACCATGATCGTCAATCTGGGTCTCCTCCAAGGTGACATTTTGAAGCGTTTGGACGATAGACTTGTCAATGGAAGGGTCAAGACGAGAGGGAACAGATTCTGGGGTTGAAGGATCCTGGTTAAACCTCGAAAAAATCTCATCTGCACCCATCTATGTATCTCCAGAAACAAAAATTGATCGAAACCCTAAAAACACATTGATTTGGGTTAAAAAGGGACAGAATTAGAATTTGATTGGGAGGAAAAAGTAACGCAAATTTATAGCAATGTTTGTGTGTTGTTCGAATGAATGCTCCTGAAAGTAACTTTTTACGTAAATTTATGAAATCTGTGGGCTTTTTACGGGATACCCCAATTACCACTGTAGATGCCTCTGCAATATATTTTTATATTTTTATATATTTTTTTTGGAATGTTATTTCTTAATTGCCTTTTTTAAAAAATAAATAATCTCTACAAGTATGTGAATTATATCTATTTAATGCGAACCAAGTGTCTCATACATTACCATCAGTATTTGGTAGTTTGTTGGATACATATCTTGTTTAGTTAGATAAAAGTGATTTCTTTCAACAACAAAAGATATTAGAGTGTTTTGCACCAATTCATCAAATTGTATTTGTTAATGTAGAGCTTCAATGCAAGTAAATTTTTTTCATTCACATTCATATAATCTAAACATTAATTATGGTCCTTTGTTACTTTCTTGACTTTCTAAATAAACAAAAGAAAAAAAAATTATTTTTTAATGACCTTCTCCAATATTGTTGCCATGTCTTTTCCCTATGATCTTCGCAAAGCTTCGGTGGACGCTAGTCTCACAAGTTGGTCTTGCCATAACTGGACATCCGACCCAGCCTCAGCATTTAGGGCATTATATGAATTGTAACCGGAGACTCTTATTTTATATTACTTTATTTGAGTTTTTCCTAAGAAAATTTTCAGAGTGTCCTTTACAAATAAAAAAAAATCTTAGGGAGTATTTTTGGATCAAAACTAAAAAAAAATGACTTGGAATTCATGTTAGAGAAGCTGCATCTAGGTTTTGTGATTTGCATCTCTTATTAAATGTTGGTTTTGTTTTTATTTAATTAGATTTGATGAGAAGGTTAAAAAGGAAAGTTCCTTTTTAACTCATTTTTTTAAACGGAAAACTGCCTCGTATTATTAATTATCAATGTATTCCGACATCAGAATATGTGAAAGCATTTTGTGTAGTTGTTTTATTAAGAGTAATGCTATACAAATGTTTTTGTACAAAATGATGTGTCAACCAAAGAGACATGACACATTAATTTCTTTGTTGATTAGTTGGTCAAATTAATGCGTACAATAGGTTTAATATACTGAACGCTCCGTGGCAGAAATTCATGAGAGGATGGTGGTATTATATATGCCGGAGTTTTATTCGTTTAAACTTAATTTTAAACGACAAAATATAAAAAATAGACATAACACTTAAACTGTCACGTTACTTTGCACACCAAATTTTGAACCAAATTTGGAACATTTAGCATTTTCCTTTTATTAATGTTCATAGTAAAGCCTTTGTGATTTGCTGCCAAAAAGGTTTATTCAACTCGATTTTGCCTAGAAACCCACAAAATGAAGCTTAACCATAATGACACAATGTAGAAACCTTAATTTATGTCATAAAAATAACTAGAAAACTAAAATCAAATGGTTTCAGTACAATCCATATATAAACTAGTAATAAAAATGCAAATTTAGGACTGAAACAGGACAAGACAATGGTGCAAGATTCTAGTAATTAACTAAAAAAAGAAAGTTGGAAAGAAGAAGCAAGAGCACATAACAAGAACAGAGCAACAGAGCATCCAGAAAAAGCAGCACTTGAAGATGAAGACGAAGCCGGAGATGAGCTGGTTTTGGGATCATGTCCATGATCTTCCGGCGGAGCCAAGACTTTAACGATCATCCTCTGTCCCCTCCGGCAGGGGCGGGAGACGCCGCTGATGAAGTAGAAAGGTCCGGAGCGCGCCAAGCTGAACACAGTGTTGCCATTGTTGGAGAAGAAGCTCGGACGCGTCGAATTGCACTGCTTGTATTCAGTCTCCTCCACCTCCATCACCGAGTCCTTCTTGTACCTGAAACCTGCACGAGAAAAAAGAATCTCAGTCACGGGATGAGAGTCTAGCTAATAAATCATTTGGTACGTACGCAGGGCGTCCCCGGGCTGGAAGCGGTTCTCGGAGGCCCAGTCGTTGTAGAATTTGGTGTCGTTGGCCGGAGGGACGGACCATCCCACTTGGAACTCGAAGGACGACGCCGTTTTCACTTGGATGATGCTCATCAACACCATCACCACCAGCACTGCCATTGTTGCTCTCCTCATGTTCTTGTTGTTTGCTACGTAGATAATGGTGAAGCAAAAAACGGGTTTTTATAATGGAATAATCGGTTTTAGAAGGTGGTAGTGAGTGAGGTACGTGGTGCAGTGTTGGAGGTAACCGTTTGTGTAATGGAGGAGAGTCGGGTCTCTCTCTCTCTTAATTTGACTTGGTCAGCTGAGGTCAGGTCTTGAGGTTTGTTCATGTTGTAGTGTTGAGGACCATGATCAACCTTAAATCTAGGAAACCTTGTTATGGTTATGGCTTGACTAGACTAGAGCTTCAATCACCTAGGACTTTAATTTGTTGTCTTTGGATGCTTGTGTTTCATGTCCGAGGTCCTCACTCAAGGATGTTGGAGTTTTCTTCGTATAACTTACTTTTGGATGCTCGTGTTTCATGCCTAAGGTCCCGAGTTCGAGAAAATCAATTATACTGATGAAGGAATTAGTTTAAAATGCATTTCTATTCTTCGATGAGTTACATTATTGGTTAGTCATTTCAACAATGCTGCAATAAATATATCAGGACAGTTTATGACTGCATTTTCTGCATATCCATCCTTCTCCTATAACATCTCTCTGATCAAGCAATATTTGTATCTATTGTGGTCACTGATGGTGACTCCTGATCAGACCCATGATTGTTTGTTTTGCTTTGGAGAGATTTCTGGCTAAAAACCCGAGCAAACGCGCTTTTCGATCTTCCTATAGCTCGAGCCCCACCTCTTGATTTGTTCCCACCATTCTTCCTGGCAAGATCTTCAGATAGGGTCTTCACAAGACAATCAAAACGCCGCCTGAAAGTTGGATACCTCGAGATAGATCTGGTTATCCCGACGAGCCTTCACATAGCATAAGACAGAGATGACGATAATTATACTGATGCAGAATCTTAAAGAACTTGTTAAAAACATACAGATATGATTAATTACCTTCGAGCCAACGCGTCTAGCTCAGCTCTTTTACGTTCTGATTCAGGAGGTGAGCCAGTATTTGAGTTTTTTAACCTCAATGGGTCACCATTAAAAAGAACTAACTTGGAGAGGTAGTCCTCTTCTTCCTCTGAGAGATTTTCTGCATTGATCTGGTCTTTGATGATAAGTAGAGGGTTAAGAAACCAATCAAAGAAAGCGTCCTTGGGTCTATTCTTTGTTGTTATTTCCGCGTCACAAACTACACGAATGAAGTAGATTTGAGCTTTTTTCACAGCTTACTGTCAAAACCGAAAAAATGTAAAATCTTTTCACTTACACAATAAGCCAGCAGAGTTAGCTTTGCCAGAGAGCAAGAGTGTCTGAAGAAAGCAATAAGCTGGTAAGCCAATGCTGACTACATTGCTACCTTTACGGGACTTGGCATCTTCGATGTCTTCCAGTGTAATTAGTCCCTCAGTAACCATGATGTCCCCGTGTCGTTGGCACTCCTTAAATAAGTCATTGAGTAGCTATACAAGTCATTAGCAAACTTTGGTTTAGGACCTAAACAATGAGCTAAAACCTTGGCAATACCCGGACAAAGTAACTAGTGGATACCTCAACTGACTTCATGTCCATTATGGTGTTTTTGAATGAAATTGTATGGGCGGGAGGTTCTCTCAGGGATCCAGGCCTTGTCAAAGAAGTTGCACGAGAGGTGGTCCTAGACAGGTCAGACTTCATTCGATATCTAGGCCTGTTTACATCAGAAGAATATAAGATAATCTAGTCGTAATTCAGCAATCTTCATATGACGAACATAATTGAGAACTAGATCAGAACCTAGGAAAGCATGTTCCTTCGGGCATGTCGAGAATGTCATTACTGTATTCGTCATATATTGACAGGGACGCAATAATGTAGCTTAACCCAAACCATACAGAAGACTCCTGAAAAACAAATCCCACATTGATATCAGTATATGTCCCCTACTCCCCTGTAATTCATTTAACCAAAATAGCACGTAATCATGACAGGAATGTCCTTTAAATGATTTCTTATATATCTATTTGGTGGTGGCTGTGGTGTACTCAAGAAGGCCAAAGAGCTCAAATACGAGGCATTGCTCATAATAGAATCAAGCTCAGGCTGAACCATTAATCATATGATAGACATCACTATTTATGAAGGCGGTACTTTGGACGGTCTGAAAAATTGTTAAAAGAGAAGGCAGTAACACATTATTAAAGAAAAAGGCTTAACCTGGTAAACCATGACCCCTGCATAAACACCAAGGAAGATACTGGATAACATGGAGCCTAACACTGCACCAACAACAGCCAATGGCCATAGCAGAATAGCAAGACCTGCAAATGGCACACATATTGTCTCCAAAAAAGGACCTTCACGGCCTATAAGATCGTGAAACAATCGGTGCCAACCCTTAAAGAGCATGTAAGGACTTTTGTAGAGGGCAATGAGCGATATCATAGGAAAGTCAACAATGATGCCAAGCACTCCTGCTATAATAGCACCAGGAAGATATAGCAATCTGCAACAAGCAAACAGAAAGGACCCATTAAAGGAAAGACGGATCAACAGTATATGGAATTCATCATCATCTAAAACTTATCAAACTGTCTTTGAAATTTACAGGTACAGTTTCCCTATAGCTATCGCAACTCTTTTGGAGCATGTAACAACTGTGCAAACAAGGATACCAATTAAAGGACTAATATTGGGATAAAGTACTGGCATATGGGTTATTAGTTCCAGGTTCTCAGGAATTTGATCATAGCAGAAATGAAGTATTCTTGGAAGTTCAACATGATTGGGAATCATAATGTATATGAATTTGCTTCACTACTACTGTTCATCAGATGAGTTATAGGAACCAGGGAAGTACACATGCAACAAACCTAATCTCATAATATTTCTTGTCAGGAGGCCCTTGCTTTCGCAGGTCTTCCATAAATGAGAAGTAGGAATGGAAGCAAACATCCATGAAATCCCTGGTAATAGTAAAGCTCCCTTCAACAGTACTCCAAGTTCCATCCTGAAAATACAATCATATTTTTAAGTTTTTCATAGGAAAGGAAGTAAGAGGAAAAAGAGCAATTATGAGTTATAAAAGATTGGACTTCTAAGACATACATACATACAAACAATGGAAAATTGGATCAGTCTTTCCCTCTCCAACAGCATCAAAAGTAGCAAATATTGGTGCAAGAAAGCCATATGCGGCACCACCAACAATACTTCCAGCTATTCCAACCACTGGCCACAAAATCAACAGAGCAGAAACACATATGCAGAGTACAAGCTTCAAAACTGGCCCTAATTGTTTAGTTCTGCCCAATTGAAGGGTAAACAGAATAAGACAGACTGAAATATGTTGGAAAAGAAAATGGGAAAAGGAGGATTCAAGGTAAGCACCTGATAATGCAATAATATGTCCAGATACAATGTGCTGGCCACAGACCCAGTATGATAGCTGAGCATCCGATTGTCATGATAAGGCATGTCACAGGACAGAAAATGATACCTAAAATAAGAGTAAAACATAAGCTACAACTGTTTCTGAATTCACTAGCATGCAATGTGATATAAATAAATAGTTGAAACTGCCTACACACACACAAGATATACATATTTCAAAGACCGTCACTGAGGTAATTACTTCACAATTGCATTCTACATACAAGAACTAATCATTTCAAGTAGAAACCAATATACTCAGCATGAAATGCCATAAAATCATTGACTAAAACTGCCTGCATGCAACACAAAATATGTACATTTCAAAGACCATAATCACCAAGCTCTGAAGTGACTTTGCAGTTACCTTCTACATATATATAAGAGAAGATGTTATAAAAAGTTGGCAATATCCTCAACACTAACATACAAATCAAATGTCTAATAGCAAAGCTTCCACAGAAGCACTCAACCTGATCAGGCAAGGTTCAACTTTCACATCAACAAAACTATCATTTTATAACAACAGCACAAGGGAATCTCAAGAACCCAAACTTCAATTTGGGATAGACATGGCCTAATCAATTAAGGCCTAAACACACCACACTAATCCAACATCTTCATCCTAGCATTCCAACGAACAATAACAGAAAATAGCTACCACTATTACACAGATAGAGAACAAAAAAGAGAATCCAAATTTCACAACTACAGTTTTTCAATTACATAACCAAAAGGAACAGAAATGAAAAAAGACAACAAATTGGAGAAAAGGACACACCTTTAAGGAAGCCCAGAAGCAGCAATCCAACGAAGAAAGGCAGGAAACAGATGAAGTGCCAAAAAGTAGCCAAAAACCCTTTAGGAGGCTCCATATCTCACCCACCAAACTTCACCACTAACTCAAGAGAGACTCAATCCCAAGCCATCTTGTTCCTTTGGCTAATTAATTGGAGAAATGAGATGGAAATGAAGCAGAGAACAGCGCAAAAACAAGTTTTGAAGCAAACCCAACCCACAAACTTGTTCAAAACCTCAAATTGACTCTTCTTCTTCTGCTCTCCAAGTAAGGAAAAAACCCAGCACTCGGGTCTCTCTTTTCTTCTACGGTATGTTTTTGTACTATCCAAGCATGGAGCAGGAGTTTCTGTGTGTGAAGGTTAAAATTTGAGAAATTAATTACAATTCTTTTTTCTTTTCCTTTTTTAGAATTTTGTACGACACGACATGAAATGACATGAGATAAAGGATTTGTGGATGGGTCATGTTTTCAACACCTTAACTGTGTAACAAAAACTGTAGAAACGATTCAAACAAAATTCGATTTCTTTTGTTAATAAGATCAGAATAATCACAGTTCTTCACAGAAAAATTATGATTTTAAGTCTCGCTAATTAACAAAGGCATAGAATTTAACCTCCAAAAAAAGATCGGTAAAAAATATCTTTATCCAGAAGACAATTGATATTGATGAAAAGACACGAGTCAAGTGGATTCTTGAATTGAATTCATTTATTTAAATATCTGAAATTGACAAAGACATGTCTCTACACTTTGGTTGGCTTCCAAAATCTATAAAATACTATAGTTTTCTGGGTTTTTGCTGTGCTGTAGACATTATTTTTCTATAATCATTCTCTATAATAATTTAGTTTCTTTTCTGTTTAGCCATCATATTGATTTGCTTTCCTGTCTCCAACTGCTCTCTCAACCAAATTGAATACAAAAATATAAACTTTATTATATTAATATGTTTTATGTCTTCAATATTATATTATGATGTGTATAAATGACAATTTTATATCATACTGTATAAAGATTCATTATTCTCCAATCCAAGTGATGAGTATAAGAACGTACCACATGTCTTGCTTTACCAGTCAGCAGCAGTGGATGGGTGTATTCATATATCTTTCTTTTTTTAAAAATGTCACCTTTTGGTTTGGTTAGTGGAATGAATGATAAGAAGATTAGGATAATATAAAGATGCATGATCTAGATAGCCACCTAATCTTTTCTTTTTGAAATTCTAAAACCAATAGTTTACTCTCATTTTGGTCTATATCATGAGATTCTTAAGCGGATCTGTAAATTTACGGTTGGTACCTTTAAACCGTTTATTACACTCAAATTAATCTTTATTTGAGGATAAGTCGTTGTTAAAGTTCATATCTCTATCTCTAAGGATGTGTTGAGCGGTGATCGAACGCAAACACTTTTCTCACTCATCCAACATATGTTGTCAACTACACCACTATCTTTGTTTCTTCATCTGCATTTCCAATTTTTGCAAACTATAATATTGATGGATGATCTGGAAATCAGGGTCAAGAGATGTGTATCTAAAATACAATTATATTTTTGGTAAAATATTTCTAGACCCCTAGATTTGTTTACATTTGACAGTTAGCCCCTATTTAGGGTTTTGTCTTCTTTTGAACCCTGAACTTTCATATTTTTATTTTTTAGTCCATCTGACCTGCTACTGCAAGTCTCAACCAACACGTAAGC
>JAYMTA010004582.1:0-12467 GCA_036897625.1 Pelargonium cotyledonis
TTTCTGAAGGCTTGCAACCCAACATACCTGTTTCAGTTAACAAATCAAGCACATATTTTCATTTATTAACAAATATACCTCTCTTGGACCTCTCAAACTCCATTCCAAGGAAGTACTTCAACACTCCCAAGTCCTTGATCTCAAACTCCTTGGCAAGCTTTCCTTTAACTCATTGAGCTCCTCACAGTCATCTCCTGTCAAGATAAAATCGTCAACATATATAATCAAAACAGCAAATTTTCTCGCTTTTGAATGTTTAAAGAACATGGTATGATCTGCTTGGCTTTGAACATATCAATAACGCTTAACAACTTTTCCGAACCGTTCAAACCAAGCTCTAGGAGAGTGATTCAGCCCGTATAGCAATTTCTTTAATCTACAAACTGTTCCTGTATCAAATGGAAATAATACTTGTATTATTCAAAGTGCCTTCGTCCGGGGCTTCTATTAGAGCTGGTGCTAGAATGATCAAGATATCTTTCTTACCAAGGACATCTTTCCTAAAATAAACCACAGGCTCAAGATTGTTTCGAATTTTTTCCATTCGTACTATTTCCTTTTCTAATAGACCAATATCAAGATTGACATTTGCTGATTCAGTTTCCCCTTTTTGTCTTTCTCATTTTGAAAATCAAGAGAATGCTCAATGACCATATTTGGAAGAGGCTCAATAGTTTCCCAAAAATTTGGTTCCCTTAAACTCTCCTCCTCAACTAAATTTTGTGTTAAGTATGGATTTTTTTTCCAAAAAAGTGGCATCCATAGTCACGTGGGTGCGCTTTGTGAATGGATTAAAAAATTTATACCCTTTCTTATTAGCGGCATAACCCAAAAAAATACACTTTTCACTCTTGGTTCCAATTTTGACCTAGATCTTTTGGGAATGTAAACATAAGCAGTGCACCCAAAGATTTTTAAAGGCAAATCAGAATTAATTCGAGATCCTGGAGAAAAAAACCTTTTAAACACTCAATCGAAGTGATAAACTTTGAAACCTTTGTAGGCATCCTATTAATTAGGTATGCAGCAGTTAAAATATCATCCCCCCATAAGTACTTTGGAACATTCATGTAAAACATTAAAGCTCTGGCTATTTCTAGCAAATGTTTATTTTTTCTTTTAGAAATTCCATTTTGTTCCGGGGTATCAGGACACAATGATTGGTGTAGAATGCCTTTCTCTTTCAAAAAACTCTCAACATATTGATTGAAATACTATGTTCCATTGTCAGTTCGTAAAATACTGATTTTTGTTTGAAACTGGTTTTCAATCATATTGTAAAATTCTTGAAATATTTTTCCAACTTCTGATTTTTCTTTCATCAAAAAAACCTAACATAGTCAAGTATGATTATCCGTAAAAGTCACAAACCATTTTTTTCCTGATGATGTGGTCACCTTTGAAGGTCCCCACACATCAGTATGAAATAAATAAAAAGGTTTTGATGCAATGTATGGTTTTGCGATATAAGTTTTAAGCTGACTTTTTGCTAAAATGCAACGTTCACATTGAAAAGATAGAGGATTAATATTCTTAAATAACGCGGAAAACAAATGTTTCATATAGGAAAAACTGGGATGGCCCAATCGACAATGCCAAACCATTATTTGATCATGAATAAAGAAGGAACTAATAATACTAAGTCCTTGAGCAATCTTATTACTTGGTAAAGAGTCCTCAAAGTAATAAAGGTCATTGATCATTCTAGCACTGTCAATCATCTTCCACAAACTCCGGTTATGAAAAATACAATGAGAATAAAGAAAAAGTAACAGAACATTTAGAGTCTCTAGTTATTAGTTTTGCTGGCTGATAAGAGATTGCAAGTGAGTTTAGGAACATGAAGGACATATTTGAGTTATACTTTCTTAGATAGTTTACCTAAACATGTTTCGGATATTGGTGAGTAACTGCCATCTGCAGTCGTAACATTTTTATTCTCAAAACACAGTTAGTACAATTTAAACAAGTTTGAAGAATTTGTCATGTGATCAGATGCTCCAGAATCTATTATGCTGGAGCAGAAGAATTGAAACAAAATAGGGCATTTATTTTGTTACCTATTTGAACCACAAAAACATTACAAGTGTTAGACGACAAACTATATTTCAGCAGCGCCAGAATATGTTCCAACTACTCTTTGGTGATAGGGTTGTTTTCAGCTTCATTTGCTGCAGCAAAGACACGTCCAGTTTTGCCCTTGAAATTTATAGGTTTTCCATGAATTTTTCAACAGGTTTCGTGAGTGTCACGTGGCTTGTTGCAATAATCACAACCAAACACCAGTTTTTCCTCTTGTTTACGTTGATATGAAGGCGTCTTACGCAAACTAGGACCTATGGAAATAAATGACAATCTTTCAATAGCAGCGGTTGGTCCTTTCTTGCCCAACATCACGTTCCTCCTACTCTCTTCCCTTCTAACTTCTGAAAACACTTCACCAAGAAAAGACAGTGGCTTTCTACCGATAATTCTTCCCCTCACTTCGTCGAAATCCATCTTAAGACAAGGAAGGAACTTGAAGATGTGATTGTCATGTACACCATCTTAAGTAGACTTCCACTCATAAGCATCAAAGAGATCAAGGTCTTGCCAGATTCTCTTTATACAATTGAAATACTTGGTGACATATCTTATTCTCCTTACTGTATTTCACCAAGTTTAAGGGTCAATTCAAAGATTTGAGATTGATTCCCTAAATTAGAGTACACTTGATTTAAGTTTTCCTAAAGCTCTTGTGTTGTAGGATAACTCATGTAATTAGCGCCAATCTCCTTCTCCATAGAGTTCACTAGCTAAGTCATGACCATTGAATTTTCAGCATCTCAAGTCGTGTAGGTTGCATCGTCCTTTGAGGGAGCTTATCGCCAGTCAAGCAGACCATCTTTCCTTGACCCCCGATGTAAATCCTAACCAATTGAGACAAACGCAAACATTTATCACCATTACGGCGAATTGTGGTGATTTGGATAAGATAAGATTCTGAATTTGGCTTTTGCATGTCTATAGTTGAGCATTGAGAGACAGAGGATGATTCATTGGAGACATCCAACATGGTGCTATATGTAGGACAAAAAGGACAATAAAGAAGAAAGTAGGAGATGATATAAAGGTTGGCTCTGATATCAACTTTAAAGAAAATGATTTGTGGGGAATAATAATTTCTTCTATTGATATTACTTTTACAGAGATTTACAACATAATTACAGCCTAGTACAAGGGCATTAAATTAGATAATGTATCACTGATTTATAGACAGAATATCAGCTATTATATACTCTTCTTAAATATAGACTCTTATCTACTGTAATCACACTATTATAGTTGTATTACAACTATTCTTTCCTAATCAGTTATAATTTCCAACACTTACATTCAAACAAATGAATTGTAGGGCCTCACATATTTCTCACCCTTTTCTCTCATCACGTTCCTGATATGAACTTGCCCTAGCTAACACCCCAACATGAAATCAATTCATCTAAATAGAGGATATCCTATTGGTGCTCTAATGAAACGAAACATATGAAACTAAGGAATTGCAAAACACGAAGTGATAAACCATACATTGTATATGTGGAACCCATAAACTTGATCCCAAATCGTTGCTTATAGAAGACAAGAAAGCAAACAAAATTTAGAAAATGTTATTTCCCTTTTGCCAGTGTGTACCCCAATCTATTATAAGCTTCTTACAGAAGATGATGGAGAAGTTCAATTTGTCTGAGCATTCAAAAAGATTATAACTATCAATAACAAGTACAACAGAAGAAAGACCACTACAAGTGTTCAATGTAGTCTTCTTCAAGTATTGTTTTACTGAAACTATCAAACCAGCAATGTAACACATTTCTTAGGTGAATGGCTCTTGGTCTAAGTACATAGCTAAAACAAGTGCGCATGGATACAAATCAGGGCCATGGGCTACCCCTTAAAATGCATGTTTGAAAAAAAGGGTTAAAGGTAAATATGGTATCCAAACTTTGGTCGATTACCCAATTTGGTATATAATCTTTAATTGTACCAGATTTAGTACTCACAATTTGATTTTGAACCCAATTTAGTACCCATCGCTTGTCTCCATCCAGTCTGTCGTTAACGATATGCCAGTTGTCACAGTTCTTGCTTACGTGTGCGAATTTCGTTGACGTGTTAATGATTGGGCACGTTCCATTAAAAGAGTTGAATTTTTTTTCATTTTTTAAAATTCTAAAAAACATTCATTTGGTTCTTTCAATCTCTCATTCTCGTTCTCCTACATTCTTTCTCTCTCACGCTCTCATCTGCAAAATTATTAGGAGATGTTTGAAAAAATTGGGCCATCTCTCAAAATCTCTATAATTGCAATCACCTCTCAAAATAATTGGACCATCCATTTCGAAAAAATTAGACCATCTTTTGAAATCTCTACAACTGCAACCAAGCAATTCCATACATTTACATGGAGCAATTTGAAGTCAACAACAAAAAAGCACATATAGTTTAGAAAGGGGGCAAAGAGCATCAAACACTGTCTTAGAAACTCCCCTACCATGACTCTAATAATATGTACATATTTAACAAATGAAAACACAGTGCAAAAAATTGACAATTCCGAAACCAAGAAATGGAAATAATAAAATAATAATTGGAACCCAAATGAAGAACACAAAATTGCAATCACAATAGAGAATGGATATCACGAGAATCAGTAAATGAACTGAATACAAGTGAGGATAGAACTCACGAAAATACCATTAATCTCATGAGAACTTTCTAATGAAAGTCGGGCCTATGTGTGGTTTGGTCACAGAGCAACGGAGTCGACAGCTAGACGCCGAAATGCTTCACGGATGGAGGTGTTGTGATTGGAATGTGGATTGAGTTAGGGAGAGAGAATCAAGGCCGATTCGCCTCAGGTGAGTTGGAATCGGTTATGGAGAGTAGCGGTTAGGGCTTCAATGTGGCGGAGGAGGTCGGGGAAGAGAATGTGACAGCCTGTGGAGGTGTCTATGAGGGCGGTGGTGGTTGTCGGAAGAGGAGAGATAATGCATAGTCGGAGCGACAAGCATGGGGCTGTTCAGGATGAAAATGAGTGAGAATTTAATTTTTGTGTTGATTTAAAAATAAATTAATCATATTACACGTAAGCTTAAAGAGTGTGTTTTTAGCCACATAAACACGTTTTATCCTAGTCATCGTCGTGATGGCCACATGTGCAAGTGTTAACGGTAATCTTAACGGGCTTGGACAACATACATCAAATTGGATTCGAAATTAAAGTTTGAGTACTAACCCTGGCACAATTAAAGATTAGGTACAAAATTGAATAATTGGTCTAAGTTTGGCTACCAAATTTGTCTCTAAAATGTAAACTATTATTATTATATTTTAATGCAAAAGTGCAAGTACATCACGACCCCTTAGAAAAGACATGATGGACGAAAAAAAATAGCAACAAAAACATAAACTTATTTTTTAGGAGGAAATGTAGTTGTATTGTGATCTTCCACAAATTTGTAACGAGATGGTCATGAAACACTTTACAAAATTAAGTCTTAGTAGTTTCTACCAACTTATCTGTAGTGGATTCTCCTTTCGAAGCTCTCTCTAGAGTTTAGTTAGGCCTTTGGCTATTCTAGTAACTGCTACAGTATTGCATGTAACAGTAACCCTTCCTCTTCCTCCCTTACTCCTTTTCGAGAGTAATCATTGTGAGGAGGGTGTGAGTCTTAGTTAATACATCTGCCAGGTTCCCTAGAGTAGCTAGATTGTAGGCTTTATTATGAATTGGATGGGATGGTTGAGTTTCCTTATGGGAATGGGATTTCTTAGAAGTTTATTGTTTAAGTTTAGCCGTGGAGCAGGTTTTTAGCTTTATTTCCTTTATGAGTGTTCCCTTCTCTCAAGTAGAGTGAGGTCTATGGTTTATTGTTCTAAGGTTATTGTGGAGTCTGTGGGTTTTCTTTTGGGTGTACCTAAGCTTAGACGTTGGTGCTTGAGCATGGTGGGCCTGAGTATTTAACTTCCTAGTGTGTGTCGTTCGCTGGGTTGGAGTTGAATTATGCTCATCCTTTTGTGGCAACACAAGGTCTGGAGGTGTCGTGTCCTCCTTCGGTGGCGAGCTGCAATTCCACTAATCTGCAGTGCTCACTGATCGCGATTATGGTGGACAAAAGGAAAATTTCCTTTTCCTTGCTCGGTTTGATGCAGCATGGCTTGTGAAAGGTTTCGGGCCCTTTTGAAGTGCAGAGTATCGAGGGTAGAATGTATCTCCTTGTCTTTTACAACCCCTGTGATGCTTCAGTGGTTCAAAATGATCAGGGACCATGGAATGTTGCGGGTGCAGTCTTAGTAGTGGGGTCGCTTTTTTGCCTCTCCTAGGCACATTGGGCCCCCAATGTCCCGAATCTGGGTGCAAATGCATGGAATCCCCTTTACCTTTAGTCATCCAAAATTCGCTGCTCACGTGAGATTTCTGGTGGGTCCGGTGTTGGAGGTGGATAAGAGGAATGATAAAGAAAGAAGATGGGCCTTCCAGAGTGTTAGGGTTTGAATAAATTTTGAAGGAGCCCTGATCCATGGGTGCTTTCTGAGTACGGAGAATAGTGGGAGGGTGTGGATTCAGTTTCAGTATGAGGGGATCTTCAAGGTTTGTACCAAATGTGGGCTGATCGGGCATACAACTTATGCATGCGAAATTCTTATTCATGCTGCTGAGGCGAAGCTGGAAAAGAGGATGAGCTCAGCTATAGCGCGTGGAATCCACTATCTCATTATTTTCTAGCCCATTATTCAGATGTTCTTATTGGATCTTTGTGCTTTCTCTAATACCAAGAAGTACAGAAATTCCACTCTATTTGTCTCATCTAGAGAGGGTGGATTTTTTCAGTTTTGGATGCCTTCTCATGTGCATGAGGGATTCTCTATTTTGGAAGAAAGCGAAGATGGCTTTTTGGGTATGCAGAAAAATGAAAAATTTTTGGTAGGTACCGGGATGGTGAGCCCGAGATTGTTGGGCGGGTCGGAGTCGGTTCATTTCATGGTTGTCCTAAATATGGAAGGACGGGAGATGGGATGGGGTCTTTATGGTGCTTTAAATGAGGTATTGAACGATTATCCTATTCTGGTGAGAGCAAGATCCCTGGATTTAATGGAAAAAGATCAGAGCAGGAAGGTCAGACCTAGGAGAAGTGGAGGAATCAGGATTGGAGAAATTCGAGTTCAGGTGAACTGCAAATCTGGAGGAGAAGTGGCGCATGGTGTTCAGTCATCCAAGAGGGCCATAGTGGTGAAGGAGAATGGGAGGATAGGACCTCATGTACCTAGGACAAGTGGAGGGCATGCAAAGAGCATGGTAGGATAGCTAGATATGGGAGAGGGGTCCATAGGATTTCCAATGCTGAGTCAGATGATTGATCAGCTGGCGGCTGAACCAGGTGAGTTGGATCAAACCGGGTTATAGACGGGTGAAGGAAGCTAAGTCAATTTGGAGCGTTCTTGGGTATGAGCGAGGAGGAGAGATGTCTCTTTCTTAAAGGGCAGATTGATAATTTATCCTCAGACTTGAATATCTCTGGGCTTGGGCTGATAGTGGGAGATAATGCGAGCCTATCTTCTGACATGGAGTTATCTTTCAATGGTATCCCAAATTCATCTTCTTACTTGGGCCCAAAGGGAAAGGAGGATGACTCTTGGGGTCTTTAGCCGAATAGGTTTGTGTCTAGCTCTCCAAACTCTTCTTCATCCTTTGAAAATCTGTTGTTGGAAATGGGGTTGCCATCTCAGATCTCCTTGTCGGACCAATCGTCTCCTCGGTCAGTGCAGAAAATCGTGGAAGATGAAAATGGTATGCTATACCTGGAGATGGTTGCTAAGGAGACCTCTGTTGCGGGAGGAGGAGATGAGGAAGAGCCTCAGAGGGAGGAGGAAGATCAGGATGGGAGGAGGAAGGGGAAATAGCCTATTATATGTTTATCTTCTAGCAGTGAGGAGGTTCATTCTAAAACAGAAGACCCGAAGAGTAGATTGACCACTTATCTCTTGGCAGCCTTGGAAGAAGGGTCATCTTAGATGCCTTTTAAAGGCATGAAGTCCATTCCTTTGGGGTCTTGGAGCTGGAAGAAGGATAGTGAAGGATGGTTGATTGAGCAGGGGTTAGAGGAACCTTGCAATGAGGGAGAAAATAGTGAGGCATCTATGTTTGCTCAAGCTAGAAGGGAGGCTGAGGTAGGAAAAGTTTTGGAGCTCAAGAGCGAAGGAAGGTCAGGTAGTGAGCCATGGGGTGAACAGAATGTTGGGGTCTGAGTTGGAGCAAGCCAATGAATTTGAGAAATATTTGCAACAAGAGATCAGGTAGGAAGTCATCAAGAAGGCAACTTGGAGGTCAAAGTCTACGTCTTCTCTTCTAGTTTGGAAAGATGTGAGGGAGATGGGGATGAGCCTTGATTCTTCTTCCAGGAAAATGGCTAATTCAAAACCAGAAAGATTGAAGAGTAGGAAGAGAAGAAAGGAAATGGTGGGTGATCCAGGCGAGGACTCTGAGGTACCTTTCAAAACCTTCGATCATTTTGTTGCTTATGAATTTTTAAGCTATGGTTGTAAGGAGGAAGTTGCTGCTATTAAAGCTAAAATCATGTTCAATAGCTTGAACTTCATAGAGAAATTACAAAATTTGAACATTAACTGTAACCAGGGTTTTGGTGTGGTTGTCCTTCAACAGCCCACCAAGCCACAATGATTGTCCTAAGTTAGAACTGCAGGGGGTTAGGTCTACCGCTGCATGTTCATTTCTTTAAAAACCTAATTAGGAGATATAATCCAGATGTGGTTTCTATGTATGAAACTAAGTTCGATGTGGAAGCTACTTACATTAAACTATCAAGTATGGGGTTTGTTAAGTATTAGGGAGTAGACAGTCAAGGTGCTAGTAGAGGGTTGTGGTTGGGAGTGAGAACCAGTGTTGACATAAGCTCAGTTAGATGCTCAAATCATTTAATCTCCATATCTTTTTGAAATTCTCAAGGTAAGGAATGGAATTTGGGTGGATTCTATGGCCATCCTTCCCTCCCGATGAGGAGGGTGACTTGGGAGAATATGTCCTCCACTCTACATGAGATTCGAGAACCTTTATGTCTAAAAGGAGGCTTTAATCAAGTGCTTAAAATTGGATAGAAATCAGGAAGAAGAGCCTTGAACATTCCTGGTGCCAGTGATTTCAAAAGCTTCAATAGGGATAATAATTTAATGGAAATTAGGAGGTCGAGTGCTAAGTTCTCATTGTTTAATAAAAGATCTAGAGGTGATGAAGTTTTTGAGGTATTGGATAGAGGGTTTGCTAACCTTGAATGGGTTCAGGCTTTTCCTCACGCCAAGTTGATTTTGGAACCCAAAATAGTCTCAGATTATGGTCCTCTTGTTTTTCACTTGAACCTGAGATTAAGGCTTCAGATTTGAAAACATGTGGTCCTTTTATCCTCGGTGTTCTATACTAGTTAAGGATAGTTGGGATGTGGGATCTTCCAATCCTTCCATAAGGTCCATATAGTATAAACTAAAATCTACAGCAAAAAAATTAATTTCCTGAAAATTTCAAGAGTTTGGAAATATTTATGACAGGAAGAAGTTCCTTTCTAGAGTGATAAGCAAAACCCAAGCCAGGATCGAAAAGGGGATGGATGATCTTGAGCTAGTTGAGAGTATGCTAAAGTATAATAGTAAGCTGGAGGAGGAGATGTGAAGACAGAGAACGAAAGTTTCCTTTCTAAGTAAAAGGGATAGAAACACCAAATACTTTGATGATGTTGCTGCTAAAAGGAGTGCCAGAGGTAATATTGATGCTATTCAGCTAGATAATAGAGAGTGGATACATGATTAGGGATGGCATTAATAAGGCCTTTATTAATCATTTTCAAAAGATGTTGGTGGCCTAGGATATAGATAGTAGTGATAGAGAAGGAGCGATAAATGACCTGTTAGGTATAATATCTAGAAAATTGTCCCAAGCCCAGATTTCCTTTTTAGAGAAGCCGTTTACGGAAGATGAAGTTAAGAAAGTTGTGTTTGGAATGGGTAGTCTTAAGGCTTTGGGCCCGGATGGATATTCGGCCTCCTTCTATCAGAGGTTTTGGGGGATTATAGGGAAATAAGTCTCTATGGCTATTCTTAGTGTCCTGAATAATGATGATAGCTTGACTGGAATCAATAAGACTATGATTGTTCTTATCCCTAAATCAAAATCTGTTTGCTCCCCTAAGAATTTTAGACCTATCAGTCTCTGTAATGTGATCCATAAAATTATTTCTAAGGTGTTTATTGGTAGGCTAAAATCTGTTATTGGAAGTCTTATCTAACCTTTCCAGAATGGGTTTGTCCTAAGAAGACAAGTTCAAGACAACATTATTATAGCTAACGAAATTATCCACTCCATCAAGAAAACCACTAAAGGAAGGACCCTCAAGGTTGCTTTGAAAATGGATGTAAGTAAGGCTTATGATAAGGTACGATGGGATTTCTTGGAAAAAGTCCTCCAAAGCCAGAGGTTCCCTGAAAAATGGGTCAAGCGTATTCTTCACTGTATTTCATCGGTTTCCTTTTGTATCAATCTTAATGGAAAAAGATCTCAGTGGTTCAAACCAAATAGAGGGTTAAGGCAAGGAGATCCTATTTCCCCGTATCCCTCCTTCTGTGTGCTGAAACCTTGTCTAGAAAGTTGGAGATGGATTTAGAAACTAAGAAATTCCAGGGATCCAGTCTGCTGGGAACGATCCTCTGATTAATCATTTGTTGTTTGCAGATGATCTGTTCATTTTCTTTAAACTTTCTCTTGATTCAGTAGCCAAATTAAAACTGAGATTAAAGAGATATGAGGTTACCTTGGGAAAATGTATGGATCTCAAGAAATCTGAGTGGTTTTTAAGTTCCAATACACCAAGAAGGTTCTTTAGGTTATTTCGGGGAAAATTGTCTATGCCTCTGGTCAGCAAGCCTGGCAAATACTTGGGAGTCACGACAACTAGGAAAGAAATGTTTATGTACCTCAGAGAAAAAAGTGGAGAATGCGCTGGATTCTTGGAAGATGAATTTGCTTTCCCTAGAAGAGAGGCTAGTTCTTATCAAGTCCACTTTAAATGCTTTTCCACTCTACATAATGAACCTTTACAAGTGTTTATGCCCAAAAATTCTCAAGTACCAGTAGCCAATCAGAGGTTGACACGTGGCACCGCTAACACGTCGTCAAGACTTAAGAAAAGCCTCCGACAAGACCATGCCAAGATTATCATACCCAAACAGAAACCAAAACTCCCCGATACTTCCATAGTAAGCGAGGATCCGTCCCCTGGGGAGTTGCTTCCAAGTTCATTAAAGCTGTCACGCGAGAGGCACGCTGATCATGTCATCGCTAGTAGACGGATATCAGGCATCCTTTGTTTGAGCTAGAAACAAATTCAAATTCGTTCAACTCCCCTGAACAACAAAAACTTGCTGAGGACTAGTCACGACTCTCTGCGACAGACAGACTTGAACTGGAAAAGCTCACTTACAGCTATCCATGCCAGCTAGATCGTGCGCTCCAAGTCATCGTAAGCCTATAAATACCCCATTCGCAGTAAGAGAAAGGATCCAATTTTTCTCTAACTGAAACTCTGTCTCTAAAACCTTTGTTTCATTTCTCACCTTCTTTCACACCAGATCACTGATTCTCACACTAGAGACGGTGAACCGAAACCCCAACCCCGGTTGCATCGTGCTTTGGTGTTTGTTTTGTAGATCCATAGTCTAGAAGTTATTCTCATAGGAAGTACAACTCTCAGGTAGCCGCCTACTCTTTGCCGGCACCAGAATCTCAACAGATCTACTCACTCTCACACATTTCTCACGTGTTCAAGTCCCCTACCGAAAAAGGGCTCAACAGTTAGTTCCATTGTCGGGAATCAAACCCGGGTCTCCTGGGTGAAAGATAGATATCCTAACCGCTGGAGGGTGAGGAGTGAGTAGGAGGACATCCTAGAGCTTCTCCTGTTCCCGTTCTAACTGTTCCTCAAGACCCCGCTCCTCCAGTCCTTGTGTCTATCTCGGTTCAAGTTCCCGGGGATGTCCAGGCAGTGCAGAAGCTGCAGGAAGACTTCTTAGCCTTTCGTACTTAGCTAGCACAAGGTAACTTCTCTGCACTAGAGGTTCCTATGCCGTCGGCTAGCCAGCCTCCATGTCCGATGTTAAGGAGTGCGCCTACCAACACAAGTATCCAGACCAACTCTAAAGATCTGAAGTACGAAGGGCTGACTCAGCCACTGATCATGTCACCATGTTCGAGCTAAGCATGGCTCACCAGACCGACTGCGATGCAGCTTTGTGTCGCATCTTTGCTTCAACTCTATTCGGTTCTACTCTGACATGGTATCGAAAGCTCCCAGACGGAGGGATAACCTCCTAGGAGGATTTTAAGAAGAAGTTTCTCACCTGCTTCTCGATAGAGGGCGAGACCTTGA
>JAYMTA010004583.1:0-12463 GCA_036897625.1 Pelargonium cotyledonis
ATGTATGTATATGTATGTGTGTGTGTATGTATATGTAGAGAGAGAGAGAAATTATGTTCCATACACATGATGAGAATTGAGAAGAAAAAAAATCAACTAAATATAACCGGCAAAGTAAAAATTTGAAAGTACACAGATTTGGTTGTCATGAAAAATGAAGTATATGGTGTTTATCTGCAATTTACCCTAATTTCCATATCGTAACCCAAAGCCTTTTCTATTTGCATATTCACAAATACTTCCTACCATCACTCCTACGTTCAACCTTAACTGTATACAACTCTAATCTTTCACAAATCCCATCTATAAAATGTTTATGCCATTACATTACCTATCCATTTTGCCACTAAAATTTAATAAATTCAGCCCCAACGATCCACAACTGAAGCTCTGTACTAGGCCATCAAGTGTAAAAAGCACACCCAAGGGAGCAAGTTCATATATGATTTAGAATAGTGTGGTATCATAGAGAGCTTTGAAATCGTATTTACAAGTCAGGTAACTCCATTTAAATCAAAAGTTGGAGGTTTCAGAAATTCTATATATCAACAAATCGAGGTGATGTATGCAACAATAGTACACTAATATGCAGAGGAAAGAGAGATTATTTACATGCCTTGAATTTGATATCTTCATACATAGAAAGTACTGCTTCGACATTTTGATTATGAGTTTGCAGCCGCAACTTCACCTACACAAGTGAGTTGGTAAAGACACGAAAAACAAATGATTTAGATAGCCATGCATGATCAATAGGCCATCGAAAAGAACAAACATATATTGAATAGAGGGGAGATTCGAGGAAGCAGTGGAAACGAAGCGAGCATAATAAATAAACGAAGTGCATAGGAATTTTAAAACCAAAGCACTGAAACTAGACCTAACAATTAGAACCCGAACCCATGGTTGTCCAAAATCCGGTCCACATTTTCTAGAGATCGGGTTAGGCATTTTCAACCGAAAGAAGAAAAAAAGAAAAAAAGAAAACTGAATAGCCAACTCTAATTGAAACTAAGCAGAATGATTTAACACATGCCTTTTCCTCGGTATCGTCGAATCGTTGGGTGAGTCTCGCTGCAATTTCTTCAGTCTCTGGGGGAGAATACTTCAAATGATATATCTTCCCCGTAACAGGATCTAATCTTCGTCCAACAACCCTCTCAACAAGAATCTCTTCATCAACCTATAAACACGGGTACACATGCTGAACTAGAGTTGTAAAGAGTTCATTGTAAATGTCAAATAACAATCTATTCAACCAAAGGGAAAAGGTGAAGTTATTGAAGATTTAAAATCACGTCTAAACAAATAAAGTTCCATTGTTAATACTTAATACACATATAAGCAGATAAACAAAATATAAGTGGAGAGTTAATTGCCAGCATATAATTCATCATTATACCAGCGAGACTTTTGTTAGAAAGCATTTTAATTTATCTTTACCACTTCCTAACTGTGTAATGTAATATAGATGAGTAGTTATGTGACATAAAAAGTAGCAGCAGTAGCATAAAATTCTTACTTCTAGAACAATGAAAAGATCAGGCTCGAATCCGAACTCCTTTAGAGCAGTGGCTTGTGATATGCTCCTAGGGTATCCATCCAAAAGCCAACCCTTTTCTTGGGAATCAGGTTGTGAAAGACGCTCCTTCACCATCTGCAGGACCAAAATCCATAATCACCGATAATAGAATGATTATATGTCAAAGTGAACAAAGCGACCCCACCATAACAACTATTTCGTTTGGGACTAATTGCCCTTTCTCCATGTATTCCTTAGCTCGACGCCCATTTTCACTCCCAGCCACAATTTCTGCCCTCAGTAAGTCCCCAGCAGCAATATGCACCAAATCATACTGCAAACAAGAGGATGATTTTACTCGGTATGCTTTTCTTCACGAGAAAGTACAAAACAAGTAATTATGCAGTAAAACACTATCTTCAGCAGATAAAGACATGAAGCTGATTGGAGAAAAAATTAGATAAGAAGAATGTAGAATATCAAATAGATGAATATCTATGATACATACATAAACAGAACACCACTAGGCATATGGATTGGGCTGAAATCCGCACAGTCCAAGCACGAAGAACAAGACCACATGCTTTTGCTATGAGCTTAAACATTTTGGTTGTATTCTATTTTTGGAATTCTGTGGATATAATTTTTCGGGTCAATTTTCAGCTAGGGTTTAGGTTTGGGTTCAATAATAGCTGCTGCAAAGCTTCATTAAGTTTTTTGGCTTATGTTTTCTTTCAGAATGTCCAGAAGAAAAACTAGGGTTTCTTTGTGTTCTTGTTCTTGGGTCATCATTTTCAATAAGACTTTCATCAACTTGATTCACCTAGTCCACGAATTTCAATTTATACGCTCATTCATTGAGTAACTAATAACAGCTACACAAATGTAATATAGGCCATGTTTTCTTGTGCACACACTTGGGAAGAAAAAGACAGGAAGCTAAATGCACATCAAGATAACCTTCAGAGGACATTGCATTTCCGTCTACTTGCTATTATATCTTCCTTTGTGTGTACTCATATATAATACAGAGTATATTGAAAACCCAAAATAACAGAATAAGAAAAAAAGCAATTACAAGCAGTCATCACAAATATTTCATTAAATGGGACAAAAGTTATGTAGTTTTTTTGTTCCAAGTGATTTTCAACACCTCGAAGACCACAAAACAAATGGAAGTCTGCTACTCATCATCACCTGGTTCACTAAAACCATTAAAAACAGCGATAACAGCCCTTCGGAGAGTAAAAAGTTCGACATTAATTTGTAATTAGTCTATTCATTTCCAAGTAAGACACTGAGAAGACCTCAAATGCGACTACTTCCGCCTTCTAACTTCAACTAAAACCCACCATTATTATACATCTACTTACCAAGCAACTTCCATAAGGAACCCATGAACCATTGAATAAAATGCACATTGAAATGTTCATCACTTCACCTTCCAAGGTCAAAATCAAAACTCAAACTACAACACAAGCATAACCAGAATGTAAAGATAAGTTAATATAGACAAGGGACCTAGTGATCATTTACTTCCAGCAAAATAAATAAATATTCTCTCCATCCCAAAAAGAACTGTCCTGCCTGGACATTAAAGAATTAATGTTTCGAATGAACCTCAAACTATACATGCATATCAAATTTGATCTCCCAAGCCCCAACTAATTTTCAAATCACCATCGATCTTATACTATTCTTTTTAATGACAGTGTCCCAAAGTCTATCTTTTGATCAAACTATACTTCCAAATTCAAGTGGTTATAACAAACTTACAATGCATGTGAAGTGAATTACACTTTAAATTGGGACAGCCAAATTGTGCATAGCAAACATATATTCTGAGTAACATATATATACATATATATGAAGTGGGAATGCTCACTTTCTTGGTGATGAGCTCACATTGTGTTCCTTTCCCAGAAGCAGGAGCGCCAGATATCATAATCTTCATAGGTTCTAGTTTTGCAGAGGCCACCACCTGTTCATTTCTCAAAATCAATCCAATTACTAAGCAAACCAGATAAACAAAATAACAAAACAGTAAAATTCTCCGAACCCATCTTCACAACACAACAAAAAGCTCGAATTCACATCAAATTGTCGGTGCTCTGCACAAATTCGTAAAATTTCCCGAACTTCATAAACAAAAAGAGTCAACTTTATTACCGGAGAACAATAAATTTTGGGCGTGCGAAAGCGAGAGCGAGAGCGAGAAAGGGTTTGTCGGAGGCGGAGAGAGGAGCAGCTGGGAGTGAAGGATAAATTGGGTTTTGAAGAGGGTATTGATTGAGCAATAGGGCTTCGCGCCACCATCGCCGAATGGCTCGGTTGCTGCCTCACGCTGCTGCAACTCGCCATCTCCTTGTTATTCTTCGCCTTGTTCTTCGCTACGTGCCTGCGTCTCTGGAGGTGAGAGACGAAGATGGCAATGGGTATTTAAGCCACAAGAGGTGTAATGTGGACCATATACGTAGAATTGGGCTGGGCTAGCATTAAGCTAATTTTTTGAAAGGTAGGATTTAGAGGGGACTGATCAGATTTCAGGGTCGGATTGATACAATATAAATCGAATTTGACCCAAAAGTAGTTTGGAATTGATAGAATTTTGGATATGGATCGGATGTGAGTTTTTAAGTATGAAATGTGTCTAGTCATGCGGATTTGCCCGATCAAATCCAACCTGACTCAAAAACTGGTCGAATAGGATTGGGAAAAGGTCGGTTGAATTTTGGGTGCCTAACAAGTTTGGGTTCAAATTGTCATATCTAGGTAGAACTGACAATTTAGGTCATAATACGACACAAGTTCAAATATATATGGGTTTAGTGTAGTCGAATTCGTATCGACTAACTCAAGTCTTATACTAATTGGATTGTGTTTGCGTTGTCATGTTTAGCCCGCCTAATTTATTTAGAAGGTGTTTGTTTAAACTCATAAGCTGGTCAAACGTGGTTATAAGCATTAAGACGGTTGTTTTTGTTGAGTTATATGTTTGATAAATCAAAAAGTGTTTTTAAGCTCATGCTTTTGAGCCATAAAAAATAAGTGGGGTACCTAGCTTCTCATTATGCAGCTTATTATAACATATAAAAAAAGAGTCAGTTTGAGTATTAAAAAGTCATTTATGTTTTTATGGTTTTATGTGAATAAAATAAAGAAAAAATTGTTATGAATAATTGTATTAATAGATTTCCAATTATGTCAGTACTCTTAAACCTTAAGTATTTTCTAATTGTAGACTTCAATTGTATTTTTTATTTGTAATGGAAGTAGTTAGTTATTAGTCTCTATATAAAGGGGTCTCATATTGTACCAATGACAAACTTGAAAGCTATTAATAAAATCTCTCTTCTCTCCTACTCTCTTGTCTCGTGTTCTTCTCTTGTTCTTTGTTCTTACTCACATCAATTTCATAACATGTTATTAGCACGATCCGTCTCAAGATCGTGGAGAAATTCGAAGAATAAAGAATACGTTGGGATATAGGTGTAAATAAGAGAATTTGTTATTCAAATACATAAAAGATATGCTCTTATTTTTATTATGATCTAGTACTGTCAATTGAGTTATTTGATTCATATGACAATTTTTGGTGCAATTTTTGTTATTCAATTGAATAAGTAACTTCCGATTATTATGGTTCTTTATTAGTCCACAACTATAGTGAAATCTAATTTCAATAATTCATATTATTATTAATGTTATTGTTTATATACTTGATTCGATACCAAGATATTCAAATAATTTACCTAATGGTAGTAAATTAGAAGTAATCATCATTCCTTGAAGCAAATAATACAATGAAATCATTGAATTGCAAGTGATCATCATTCCTTGAAGCAAATGATAAGACGAGACCATTGAATTGCAAGTGATCATCATTCCTTGAAGCAAAATTGGGAACAGTTGCTTATAGGCAAATGTTACAAGAGTCTTCCAGTATCATCTTGTCTTCTATGTCAGTGTGTTGAAGAAAAGGTTGGGCCACCAACACTCTCTACAATCTTCTCTACCCCAATTCTCAGAGGATGGTCTGCTCAAGATAGCTCTAGTGGCTATTCTAGACAGAAAAATTGTGAAGAGAAACAACAATGCAGTAGTGCAGGTGCTAGTTCAGTGGTCGTGTGGACCTCCAAGAGATGCAACTTGGGAAGATTAGACATTTGTGCAAAGTCATTGATCTCAATTCAATATTTAAGGTTAAGGATTTGGATAATGGATGATAATGAAGGGGGTGTTGGGGAGCCAAGTGATACGCCTCCAACAATCATGAATTAAATGAAGGAAGAAGATGAAGCTGATAACGTTGCATCAATAAGTGTTGGAGCAATTATTGAGGCGTAGCGTTTTGATATAGTCAAGTATCATGAGCTAAACAGTGTCGTTGCTATTAGTAAAGTTAGTAGTAGTAAAACACAATTGTTTGATAAGGTTTTGTAAGTCAGTTAGCTTAGCTCGCAAGTTGAGACTTGGAAGAAGCTAATTTGTTACTGTAATAGTACTTAGTTACATGTTAGTTGGATAAAAGGGATGAACTGAGAATTGTAAAATCATTCTAGAAATTAATGAATTGATTGGCCATTGTGATTTGGATCTTGAATTTTTTTGGGTATTGATTCTCGATTGTGTGTGTGTGGCATTTGGGAATTTTGGTAGGGTTTCTGTGGTTGTACTTGTGAGAGCCACAATAGTGGTGCTGGAAATGGTGGAAGCAGTAATAAAACTCACTGATGGTCAGGTCGAGCTTAGGATGCAACTAGAATAGCAAAATTGTAGAGTTGAATAGAGGTTCGAGGAACTAAATCATTAAGTGGGAGTGTTGTTGAAGAAAACTTCAATGTTGAAGAAGAGCAAAAGAGTGGAGTGTTCGATTCAAAGAGAGAGTGAACAGATCAAAAAAATTAGCAAGGATCGATTTGGGAATAAGAACATCAAGAAGTCCTTATCTGAAATTGGCCACACTAAAGTTTCATGGGTTTGATGGTTCAGAAGTTCAGAATTGGCTTAGAAAATGTAAGAAAATTTTTCATTTTTATGATTTCCCGGACAATGAGAAAATCAATCTTATTGCAGCCTGTATAGAGGGAAAAGTTGACAGATGGTTTCAGGATTATTACACGGGAAAGAAAAAAGTGGATTGGGAGACTTTCACACAAACAGTGGTGGACAAGTATGAGGTAATTGGGCATGAAGACATTGTGGTAGAATTCAAAAAGTTTAAGCAGGAGAAATCAGTGCAAGAATATGAAGATTCGTTTGATGAATTGAGATCTCTAATGTTGGTAAGAAATCCAAACTTACCTGAGGATTATTTTGTGTCTAGCTTTATCAGTGGTTTGAAGGTGGAAATTAAGACCATGGTTATGTTGTTTGACCCCAAAACACTTACACATGCCATGTATTTAGCCATAACTCAAGAAAAACAAATCTTTGCAACTTCTACATATACCAAACCTTCCTATAATTCCAAAAACATTCAGCAAACTTACTATTCCAACTCTGGTCACAGTTCTAAATGGACTATTTCTACTAGTACTCAACAGTCACAGCCACCAAAAGCCTTCACATCACAACCATATCAAACGAAGATGACTCCTTCAATTCCTCAATCCAAAAACTCAAATAAATCCCTCAATCCTGACCCAACTAAACCTCAAGTTAAGAAACTCACTTGGATGCAGTATGATGAAAGAAAGAAGAAAGGTCAGTGTTTTAATTGTGATAAGATGTATTTTCTAGGCCATAAAAATACTTTTTCAAAAATCTATGCATTCTTGATCACTAATGAAGAAGAAGAAGAAGAGGTGGGGGACAGTGAAGCAGAGAATGAGGAAGAGTTGATGCAGATTATAGAGTTGAATATGAAAAAAACATATGTGATCAAAAGTGATTCATCCATTAATCAAGCTTCAAGGCAAGTATAGGGGAAAGAAAATATATATGTTGTTAAACATTAGTGCCACTTCCAATTTTATTGATACTCAAACTTGTGAAGCCATGAATTTGGAACTTAAGCCAGCAGTGGGAGCCATGGTGATAATGGATAATGCCACTAGAGTGAAGAGATGTGAAAAGTGTACTCTTGAGTGTCATATGGGTAACAAGCAGTTTAAGCAAGATCTGAGGGTGCTTCCATTAGGATCTTGTGATGTGATCCTCGGAGTAGACTGGATAACCACAGTCAATAAGTGACTTTTGACTTTGTCAAAAAAGAGGTCACTATTGGAGAGAGTGTTAGAAAATTGAAGTTGATGGAGGAAAATTTGAGTACAAACTTGGAGTTTATTGAACTTCATCATTTGTATAAGGAATTGAAAAATAGGGAGTATCTTTACTAGGGATATTTGAGAAACACAGTTGCAATGACAAGGGAAGCCACTTTAGATAAAAATCAGGCCAATAACTCAGACTTACAGTTGCTACTGCATAAGTTTGAAAAGATTTTTCAAAAACCTACTTCTTTGCCCCCAAGGAGAGACTATGACCATTGCATTCATTTGGTTCCTAATGACATACTACCTAGTTTGAGGCCTTACAGGTACATTTTTTCCTAAAAGACTATCATTGAACAAATGGTAGAGGAAATGTTGAAATCTGGAATAATACAGGAGAGCAATAGTCCTTTTTCTTTTCATGTGTTATAGGTGAAAAAGAAAGATGAGAGCTTGTGCTTTTGTATTGACTATAAAAAGCTTAATGAGATTAATGTAAAAGACAAGTTTCCCTTACCTATCATTGAGGAGTTGTTGGATGAGCTGGGTGGAAGTCAGGTGTTCTCAAAGATTGATCTCAGAGCTGGATACCACCAAATCAGATTGGGAGAAGGAGAAGAACACAAGACTGCTTTTAGAACACATCATGGCCATTATGAGTTCAGAGTGATGCCATTTAGCTTCACCAATACTCCGGCAAGCTTCCAAGCACTAATGAACCAGGTATTCAGACCATACTTGATTAAATTTGTTATTGTCTTATTTGATGACATTCTTATATATAACAAAAACTGGGATGAAAACTTGAAGCACCTCAATCTAGTTTTTGAGAAATTGGAAGCTAATGAGTTGTTTGCAAAGATGAGTAAGTGTGAATTTAGGAAAGGGCAAATTGAGTATCTAGGCCATGTGATTTCATGGTTGGGGGTAGCTACTGATCCTTCCAAGATTGAGGCTATGTAGAATTGGCTTGTTCCAACTAATGTCAAGGCTTTGAGAGGCTTTTTGGAGTTAACTGGTTATTATAGAAGGTTTATTCAGGGTTATGGGTTAATAACAAAGCCACTAACTGAGTTCTTGAAGAAAAACCAATTCAAGTGGAGTGAAAAGGCTTAAGCAAATTTTGAGAAACTCAAAGTGGCAATGTGCACTACACATGTCCTGGTTTTACCTGATTTTACAATTCTCTTTACTCTTGAGACTAATGCCAGTAATGTGGGCATTGGAGTTGTGCTGATGCAACAAGGCAAACCAATTGCTTTCATGAGTAAAGCATTCAAAGTAAAAAGTATAGGAATGTCAACATATAAGAAGTAATTGATGGCTATTGTGATGGCTATGTAGAAATGGAGACATTACCTATGTGAACACCCCCTTCATTATAAAGATAGACCACCAGAGTTTAAGGTTTTTAGTCAAGCAACAAGTTACCAACATGTTTCAGTAAAAATGGCTTTCAAAGCTAATGGGTTTATTGTATACCAATGAGTACAAGAAGGGTGCTAATAAAAGAGTTATTGATGCTCTTTCAAGGCTACCAAAGGCATCTTGCAAGGCAATTTCAATGGTGATACCTCAGTGAACGATAGAAATAAGTAAAAGCTTTGAGGGGGATGATGAGGCTCAAGGGTTGGTCACTCAGATTTATATCTCCCTCTAATCTTCCAGGTTATGTAACCCAACAAGGAGTGATCAAAATCAATGGTAAGGTTTATTTGGGTGTTAGTCAAGGCATACGGTCCAAAGTGTTACAAGTAATGCATAGCTCAGCTGTTGTGGGTCATTCAGGCATCAAAACAACACTCAAAAGAGTCCAGAATACTTCTTTTGGCCTGGTATGCGCAAGGAAGTGGATGTTTGAGTCAAAGTCGTGAGGTATTTCAGAGGTCCAAATCAGAACATGTAGCTTATCTTGGGTTACTTCAACTATTGGCTATACCATCACAAACATGGCAACACATAGCCATGGATTTCATTATTGGTTTACCCAAATCCTAGGGTTTTGACAGTATCTTGGTGGTGGTAGATAGGTTCTCCAAATATGAACATTTCATAGCTCTAGTTCATCCATATACTGCTTCATCTGTGGCAAGGGCGTTTCTAGAGGGAGTGGCTAAGTTACATGGTCAACCATATACAATTGTAAGTGACATAGACATGTCGTTTATCTCAAACTTTTGGCAAGAGCTCTTCAAACTGTTGGGGACCCAACTCTGTTTGTCAACAACATACCACCCCCGGAGTGATAGTCAAACTGAAAAGCTAAACCAATGTTTGGATAACTTCCTGATATGAAAAGTTTATTGAGTTAAGAGAAAAAGAGGATGATGAAAAAGAAAGTAAAATAGCAAGTATAAATGAAATGCACAAAGAATGTTTATTTCACACAAGACATGTTTACAAAATGCAGGGAATGATTTGGACAAATGAAGGCATCACATATTTATACTATATGACTTACAAAACTAATGAATAAGATCTAAAGTACAATATTACAATCTACGACTAGAATTGTACCTCCAGAATATTCTCTTATTCTATGGAACTACGAATTAATCCCTACAAATCTAAAAACTCCAACAAAATGTAGGAAATAGATTTGGGTTGGGTTTTGAAAAGTTTGGGATTAGACTTGCACATATTGGGCCTTATATAATATCCATTTTGCACATTACTATCACTAGTGAAAATCTTGCCGGTGTTCCTTTTTTTATAGTCCAGATTGACTTTTTGTGTCATATCACTCGATTCGTGACAGCTAACTTGGTTGATAATCAACACAAGTGGAAAAGATATTCAAGAATGTTGCAAGACGTTCCTCTAGTGGGGAGGAAATTGGTCTCAGGATCGAAAGATTGGAATTGCAAAGCGAAAAGACGGTTAAAAGTCAAAAGAAGAAGAAGAAGCTGAGAAGTTGGGAAAAAAAGAAAAGGGTAAAAAGTCGAGGAAGATAGATGTTGAACATATAACAAATGTGGTAAGAGATCGGCACAAACACAAAGGTGAATCAATTTTTTTTTAATATCACTCCTGACTATAGCTAGAGACAACTAACAAACCAAACCATTCACTATCTACAATATTGTTCAAGAAAAAGGGCTCTGTTAAATTATCCAGTAATTAAATGATTATATAAGTAGAACTAATCTAAAAGTGTTATTGAGATTATTTTGCTTGATCATCATGTTCAGTTACACCTGAGAAATGAAATTTGCAATTTGAGAAATGAAATGAAGAATCAAAAGAATAGGTTGATACATTTATTTATTTGCAGAGATAGTATTCTTAATTGGCTACTCGTGTTGATGTTGTGTTCTTAATTTGGGACACTAGATAAGTAGTTTCAAGCAACTAGCAATGGGGTTGTGTGGTGTATGTATCAGTGGTGCACCAAGTGAGACATCTTAAAGAGAAAAACAATAAAAGTTGCAGACCAACATAGGATGGGAATGACAGTTTTGCATAGAAAATGAGACAACAACATAAATAAATTTAGGCACTGACCAAATTTTTACATAATAAAAATCTAAGCCGAGGGGAAGCAAACGGAAACGAGAAAAAAAAACAGGAGTTACGGTTCTTTCAGCTCTGATACCATGTTAGATTGGAATTTCCCTTAGGGTTTCAATTGTATTACTCAAGTATAAATATAGTACAAATATAACAATAGGTAAAATACATAAATACGAATAAATAATAAATTAGGAATAATAATACAATAATAACTCTATCTAACACAAAGATTCCAAAGTGGGTTTGGTAGTGACCACCTAGCAAACACCATTCAAGGAAGAGCTAATTAAGAGCCTTTTTAGTTATGAATTATTACTCTAACTAGATGGTGATCTCGCGCGTTGCACGAGAAATTTTTTTTCTTCTTCTTTTATCATTCAAATTCGAAGGATATGTCATACAAAATAGTATAAAACTAGTCAAAATTTTGCATATCCTATAAAGATGTTAAAATTGTTTGAGAAAAAAATATGAAATGGTATGAATTTGATACATTTGGATGATAGAAAAATTCGATAAGAAAGTAAGGAAGAGTTTTAAATAAATTAGTAATTTCTTTGTAAACAACATATAAACATGTACCAACCTAAGACTATATTAGCATGTATCAGCCTAAGAGTATTAAACAAAAGTCAAAAGTTCAAATTCAAGTAAATATAAAAAATTTAATTACAATATAAAAACATACAAATGGTAAACTACGAATGTTTATAAATTTCACATCAAAAAGATATAGGAATCATGAGGTGAATATGTGGTATATAAAATCTAGAAGGTGTTGTAAGAATCTCACATTGAAAAAATGAAGAAAGTTTTGAATTTGTAACTCTTATATAGGCATAAGAATCCCACATCGGAAAAGTAGAAAAAAGAATGAAGCTTTCAACTCTTATATAAGCATGATACTTCCTATATATAGTAGCTATTGATATATCTAATGTTATTAACTATTGTTATTAGTTAACAGATTAATTTTTGGTATAAATGTTACAGAGACCCTCAATCTATGAGAAACTCACTCCACAGGCCCCCAGACAAATATTTGGGCTCCAACAGTACCTAGACTTCATACTATTTGGTCACGTAGGTCCATCCGTTAATTTAAGTTAACGGAACCGTTAACTTTGTTGACGGGGCGTTGATGTGGCATTTTGCATTATTTTAATATTAATTTAAAAAAGAGAATAATACTCCACAGCCCCCCGCCCCCCCT
>JAYMTA010004584.1:0-12460 GCA_036897625.1 Pelargonium cotyledonis
AAGGGTAAATAGTAAAATCATATTATAAATAATTTATTTAAATGTAATAATGTTCAAAAACTATTATGTAATACTAATTATTGTCACGTCAGTAAATTAGTATTAAAAAATAATATTTTAATGAGAGTTAACGGTTCCGTTAAAAATTTTAACAGAATGACTTTTAGCGGCTCATTTTTTGCTTAATTGTGCACTAATTTAGCACTATGTGCTTACCTTTGGACTTGCACGACACGTTTTAAAGGTCAAGAAATAAAACGACACAAATTGAATAAGTCTAAGACTAAAATAAACCTTTTTCCTTAATTTTATAACTCTCTCTATATTCTTTTTTCTTTTTCTGTTTTCTTTTTCTCAGTCCAATGACAATATTACAAAGAATGTGCAACAAACAATTAAATTAATAGTAGTTTAAAAAAAAACAATTAAATTAATAGTGACAAGTGAGAACCGCTTCGGGCATGGATGGCTTCAATTCCCTATACTTCTATTATTATTATTATTATTATGCATTTATAATTTTAAATGAAGTGCAGTAAATTTAACAATATTTCTAAGGTATTTTTACTAGCTCATCATTTATAAATGTTTTTTTTTTTTGTTTGTTTTAGATTTTCTACAAAAGATGTATGAAAAAGTTAGTTAATAAGAGAAATAACATTCAAAATGGGATAAAATATTTTCATCCAACAAATAAGAATAAAACTCTACAAAAAATAAGCAACTCAAACAAACAATTGTTATTAAAAAGGTTGAACTCACACAAATTCACATATTTTAAATAAGAGCTAAAACAACTTGCGCATTTAACTTGAACTGAACATTCTCCCACTCATGTTCTTATACCCAAACAATAGGCTTGCGTAAGGCATTAGCCTCTACTATGCATGGTTGCACCGCCCCCAACCACCAACACCCTCGCATCTTCCGTCGCTATTTTTAGCCACCCAACCACCTCCAAAGCCAATCAAATCATAAAATATAATACGTGTAATAATTCTCTTGTTAATGCTTGAAACCATTAGACAGGGACACAATGAAATAATTAAGTTCATCTGGTTTTCATGCCTATATTCCAACAATGATGGATCTCTCAGAACCCATGTGTCAACTCTTCATTGGTTCAATTAGTGTATAACTTTTATCATAATTTTCTCTTCACTTCAAACAAAAGTTAATTTATTATGATCGTACTGAAAAGAAGTTGTCGGTAATTAAAATATGAGTTTTCAACGTTTGAAATTGATATATGATAAGTTGTTTAAGCCATTTAAAAACAGCTTATTAAGGTAAGTCCACATATTTATTTTTTATTTTAATTGTAGGTCTGCGACTGTGAATAAAACGGCTTATGCGTTAATTAAGTTTTCTTGCTATTCTGTCCAAGGGAATTCCTAAAATACCCAGTTTTACGATACCATCTGGTGTTGTGCCGAACCTAATAGCTTTCCAATCTACCGCCACCGGGAAGGAGACTCCGATACCGACTGACGGTGCTCGCATGGCATGTGAGTTTTTGAAATCTGGATCTGAATCGCCCAATTAGCCTCATTGTCGTTACTTTTCTCTCCAGACACCCACCTCTCTCTTCATCTAACTTTACTGATTTTTTCGGTTATTTTTTGTAATAGTAATTGAGTTTGTGGGTAGATTAATGTTCATCTGCTTGTACTCGTCAGAAATTTTTTGTATTGATTAATTGGATATATTGCATTTTGAAGATAAGATTGAATCAACTTATTGAAGTTTTTTTAGGTATTAACCTTGGGATTTTTGAGGGCTCGTACATTGGCAGCAGTTTGACACCTTTAAACATCTTTACCACATCCAAACTAATCACATTCGAGGTTCAGTGACAGTTAAAAGCTCTTCACCTCTCCCTCCCCATGTGTGTTTTGAGTGGGGATCGACGGAAGCGCTGTTCCTACTCACGCAGTCTGTGTTGCCAAGTGCGCCACAACCCGTGGTTAACTTATTGAAGTTTTCACCTGGTTGCTTTTTATACGGATTTAACACTTTTCCATTGACATCGTTGAAATAATATGGATTGCAGTTTCTCTTTGAATTGTTCGTGTAACATATATAATTCCTTTGCCAAACCATTGATTTAATTCTTAATACGAATGTTCAAACTAGAGTGGGAAGCTTTAATCTGTGTATTGAGCTTGCAAAAGAGGCAGCAAGCATCCAAATTATGCTTATATACCTTATTTATACCTGGCAAAATTTGAACCTGTTTTTTGATTGAATAGGTGGTAAAATGAACAAGTATGGTTTGAACCTTAGGGGTCTTCCATCACAGCAGAAGAAGCAGCCGACAAGACCTCTACCTCCTCCTCGGGGCTTTTGTGATGAAGATGAAGATGATATAGAGAGAGATATTGCCCGCCAGGCTAGCAAGAACAGGGCTCTAAGGGAGGTGAGTAAGACTCCATAGGCATATACATTTCTGTTTTTCGTTCGTTTGGAATATTTTCATAATTGCATTCCATTTTTTATTTCAAGATTGAGGAGCAACATAAGAAAGCCCTGAAAGAGGATCCCTCAGTATTTGATTATGATGGCGTTTATGATGAAATGAAACAGCAATTCGTTCTTCCTTTAGCACAAGATCAAGAAGAGAAAAAGGTATGGTACTGATTGCTCCATAGATTACTTCTGAGGAGCACTCTTGCATGGTCCTTAACAAGTATGAAGTGATGATTCCTTATTTCACCAAGTAGGTGATATCAGAAGTTTTGATTCACTCCATCGGAAAATTCAATAAGGCTCTCACATTCCTAGCGAACATTGAGACTGTTGATTTGTGTTAGCAACAAATGAGAAATCACTTTTGCTAAGTGCTTTTTCGTCTCTTATTAATATTTACTCCATCCGTCCCAAAAAAAATGTCTTATTTCTTTTGAATTTTTGTCAGTGTCATCTTTCCATTTTAGCTAGTTAGTTAGGCATGAATTACCAATAATATCTTCATAATAAGTTGGCTAAAATCACTTGAGTTGAGTTTGGAATGGATGCACATGGGATACAATTGAAAATTTCCACTAATAACTAACTTCTCCATAGTTTTTCCCTAAAAAGAATACGAGAGTACAAAACAATTATTTTGAAACGGACAAGAGTATATTTTATAAGCTGAGAAAGGCAATTCATTTAAGCAGGATTTTAATCATAGGTGATAGATATGACAGTTTCCCTCAGTTTTGTTATCTTTCATTTTGTGTTGCACAGTATTATGTGTTTTTAGAACTGGGAAAATGCATCTTTCACAAAGTAGGTATCTTAATTATTATATTTATAACTGATCAACATGTTGGTTTGCCGCTGCAGCCAAAATATACTTCTCAACTTGATGAAAAAAGCAGAAGAACGACAGCGAGAACATGAGATTATATTTGAGAGAAAGCTTGTTAAAGAGCGGAGCAAAGATGATCACCTCTATGCAGACAAGGACAAATTTGTCACGAGTGCTTACAAAAAGAAACTTGCAGAACAGGCCAAATGGATGGAGGAAGAACGGTTGAGTCAACTTAAAGAGGATGAAGATGATGTATGTTCTATTGTGTGATCTTATTTCACTTGTAGTGGGCATAGCTAGTCTCTCCATCTGAATGTGATTGCATTTCACCCTTTACTAACTTATCAATTTGTGGTGTCTTGCATGCTCAATTGTTTGTTTCTGGTATGTGTATGTTCATGTTTGCCGTGTACATGTTGTATGCCAGATGATAGCCTGAACTTAAAAAGGAACAAGCAGGATGGCAATGTCACCATTTCAGGGTTTATTTTTATTTAGTTTAGGCTTTTCTATAAGAATTTGGACGAGTGGTTTTACTGAATCATATGTTGGAAACTGTCCTCCCCACTTGTTGCTACTAAGTAATTATTAGTTCTCTAATTTTGTTGAAAATTCTCATATGCTGCAAGATGTAAACCATTTTCAAACATCTATTTTATTATTTTAGCTTCTGTAGTACTTCAAATTATATTGCTACCTTAATATAGTTCTTGTTGAATTATGGCGGTCATTAATCACGGAGTGTAATCACTGATATAATTCAGCATCTATATCATCTTAATTTATAGGTTACTAAAAAAGGTGACATAAGTGACTTATTTCCATCTTGAAGATTATGTTGCTTATGGAGGAAATAAATTGAAAAATGAGACGCAGACTGAGTTCAGGAAGCCAGAGAAGGATGGAACAGTAGCTGCTGGTACATCACAGAAGGGTCCTTCATTGACCAAGTCGGACAAACCCCAAGTTTATAGAGGGGTGAGGGAGGGGCATCAAGGTCAAACTTCAACCCATTCTAAGAGAAAATCCGAGTCTGTAGAAGCAAATCAAACATCCAGCACATCAGTAAAAGAAAAGGATTCACCTCATCGACCATTGACTGAACAACTGTAGCAGGATCAACATCAAAGAACCGAAGATGCATTAGCTGCAGCCAAGGAGGCACGGAAGAAAGCAAAGCAACTGTAAATTTGGGATACCTTTTGATATTTTATCAACTCGATCTTTGGAGGGCTAAGCGTGCCTCCAACTGATCTAAAACCTCATTTTGAGAGTACAATTTACGTCCCCTTATTCTGCTGGGTAGGTTTCCGATGTTATGATCTCATGTGATTAGTATTATTCACATTGTTACACCTTGTAAATGGTCCAAAACTGTCCATATGTACATGTGAACAGACAGACTAGGGTCCTTTTGGCCGATATAGTGGCTTCGTTTCCAGAGTGACACCTCTATACTGGCTCCATTGAATCGCTTGTTTTCACCCCTTTTTTATCATCCTCCTAGTGAAGATCTGTTTTGGCTTTACATGCACAGTCGCTTTCTTTAGCTGGTTTTGCACCATGGTCAGACAACTCAACATGATGCACCTGTAAATTATTAATCCCATGATGTCAAGTGTAACGAGGCTAGAGAAGAGGAGGGTCCATCTCTCCACCATTGTTGTGAGGTCTCCAAATCCAAGTCTGCGCGACAAGGTAGGTACTCTTTCACGGGCACACTATATGAGCACATGGCTCTAGCCTACAACTAGTCACATGACTTTTGTTGTTGTATGCATCTATCTGCCAACGGTAAGCACCATCCCTTAATTTCAACATTCTGTTTAATGTTGCCTCTTCTATGGACTTGGCCCCAACCCAGCTACTGTACCATGATACCACAAGCCCACTCTTTTTCTTTCTAGCGGCAGCAAGTTCATGCACGGCGTGTCAAGTGCCACTCCTTATCCTCTTCCCAGAACTCAATTTTGCATAACAAAACTACATAAACTAATACTCCAACCTGAAAGTTCAGATGTTTACACTAAAAGTTCCAAATCCAATCAAAATCAAGATGACCCTGTTCTATTCTTGTTGTTTTCTTTATATGCTGTTCTTGGTACCTCTGGTTTCTTCCATAACAATCCCACTCTCGCATTTTCATCCAAACCCATATGCAGATGATCCATACCAGAAGCTTGGCCGTTTGGTCTCAGCCTCACTAACCAGAGCTCACCATCTCAAAAATCCCCAAAATGGCCATGCCTCCTCCTCCACCACCACTCCTCTCTTCGCCCACAGCTACGGCGGCTATTCGGTTTCTCTCAAATTCGGGACTCCTCCCCAAACCATCCCATTCCTCATGGACACCGGCAGTGACCTTGTCTGGTTTCCTTGCACTCGCCGCTATCGCTGCAAGAACTGCACTCGCTCCGACACAAATCAGCTGGATATTCCTTCCTTCATCCCCAAGCAGTCTTCTTCATCCAGAATTGTCGGTTGCTTGAACCCCAAATGCGCCTGGATTCATCATTCTGATGCACAGTCTAGGTGCAGAGACTGCGATTCCGATTCCGCCAATTGCACTCAGATCTGCCCGCCTTACATGATCGTCTACGGCTCTGGCACCACCGGTGGGATCGTGCTCTCCGAAACCCTCGATTTGCCTCAGCATAAAATGCCCGGCTTCATTGTCGGTTGCTCCGTTTTCTCTTCCCGCCAGCCTGCCGGAATCGCTGGGTTCGGGCGCGGGCCACCGTCGCTGCCGAGTCAGCTCGGTCTCAAGAAATTCTCCTACTGTCTCCTCTCTCATTGGTTCGATGATTCCGCCAAAAGCAGCTCCATGGTGCTCGATGCAGAGTCAGATTCCGGCGCTAAAACAGCTGGACTCAGCTACACTCCGTTCCTCCCGAACCCGAAAATTGCCGACAAACAAGCGTTCTCAGTTTACTACTACATCGGTCTCCGGCAAATCTCCATCGGAGGAAAGCGCGTGAAGATTCCGTACAAGTACTTGAAGCCGGATTCAGACGGAAACGGCGGGGCCATCGTAGACTCCGGAACCACCTTCACTTTCATGTCGCCGGAGGTGTTCGAACTGGTAGCTGCCGAGTTCGAAATACAGGTCAAGAAGTACAAGAGAGCTCGAGAAGTGGAGGCGCTGACAGGGCTGAGGCCATGTTTCCATGTTCCAGACTTCGACAAGGTATCTCTGCCCGAACTCACTCTCCAGTTCAAAGGCGGCGCTGAAATGGCGTTGCCGCTGCAAAACTACTTCGCCTTTGCCGGAGACGACAGCACGGCGTGCTTGACCGTAGTGACTGACGGGGCTCACGGGACAGCCCAGTCCGATGGTCCCGGAATCATTATCGGGAACTTTCAGATGCAAAATTTCCATGTGGAGTACGATTTGAGGAATGAGAGGCTAGGGTTCCGGCAACAGTCGTGCTAATGATGAGTTAATAATTGTTGCATGTAGTAAATAATTATATTGAAGCAAGAGTGCAGCTTCTAATCATACCTTTATGTATTTTTATTGGTTTTTTACCTGAAATAAAGAAATGGTTTACTTACTCTTTCAACAAATAAACCAAAGACTTAATCACACTTTTCGATTTCTCTCCGGTCGACAAAGACTTTAGAGAGAATTCAAAACGAATCAACCGTTTGGCCTACCACGTCTTCGGTGGAAAACAAAATACATTTACAAATGTTGCAATTACAATTGGTTGCGACATAGAACCAAAAATAAAAACAAAATATAGCAACAAGACCATACATGAGATACCCAAAAATACAATTACCAGCTTCTCTACTCTCTACCATCTAGACTGTCTTGCGCAGGAAACGTTTCGAGATGGCCAGAAATTGTGGTTCCCAGGTGTCCCTCTACCTGAACACCGGAGGCTCTGCTCGGACAATTTGACATCCTTGTCCCTCTGTTCGAAACCCACCACATTCCACCTATCTTGCTTGCCAGCAGACCAGCATCCCTCAGTCGGATCAGACTTTCTAGGCGCACCCTTCGTGCCCTTCCACTTATCTTGCTCGCCATAAGGGGCAGGATTCATATTGTTATGATAACATGTCAACCTAGTATTCACATATGTGCCACGACGCCATGATGAATCTTGAGAAGAGGGCTGCAATGGCCCTCTCCCGCGGCCCAACCATCCATGCCTAGCTTCTTTGTACGTACAATCTGGTGAAGATCTGTTATAAAGCTCTTTTCTCTCTCGTTCTTGATAATGCATCCTATACATTTCACTCACTGGTTATCACAATGCCTCAAAACTATAGAAATCCATATGAAACTGAGGTCAAATGCTAAAATGTCGAAGCAGGGTTTCAGTTTACACACCTGGAATTGGGTCTGAGGGCTTGTTGGTCATGCCATAAATCAGTCGGTGTAATGTCATTCTCAAACACTACCTGTAAACGAAACATAACAACACTACTCAGAAATGTTTCGTGTAGGCAAAGCAATGTATAACCAATGCAATTTCCAGCTGAGAGCTCAACCAAATGTAAAGTACCTTATCAGGCAATGTTACAACCTCCAAGAGACGAGGTATGTGATGACAATGAGCTATTTCATATGGTAAACACCTGCGAAGTAAAGAACTTCATTTTAATGGAAGAAAAACGGTATATCTGACCATACAAATCCTTATGGTAATGCCACTTACAACACGTCTTGAGAACCAAATGTAGAAATTCTTGCAAACAACCGAGGAATGTGCTCTCCATTCCTCGATGATTCTTCAACCTACATGTTGAAAAGAAGAAAAAATTTGATACCACTTTGACAAAATATGAATGAAACGAGAACAACAAAACACTTGTTAGTTATTACCGTCAGTTCCTTCTCTGCCTGTCTAGTTTCAGCCAGAAGCCATTCTTCCTCAATAAATGGAAGCTTGCAGATACCCTTTAGAAAAGAAACAATACAGTGCGAGTGACTTTTGTTTTTTAACTTTGATAACAAATAAGAAATCTATATGTAATAAAAAATTAGCTAGTATCAAACCTGCCAAGCATATCTCTTTCCATCTGTGTCCACTTCAAAGTCTAATCATAAAACACAAAAAGAAACGAATTAACCACAGCAAAATAATAAAAACTACTAGTGTGTTGTTATAGGAAGCAAGTTTCTTACCAGGAGGGTAGAAGTCTATAATTCTCGAATGCTCATCGGTCATTAATGCTCGGTAAACTTCAGGAAGAGCATTTGCACTGCACACAAAAACTCACTTGTTTTCCTCGCAACGTTTCAAATATAAGCCACAAAACGATTTGGAAAGACCAGATATGAACATTACAGATACCTCATTGGAGGCAGGACGCTCATTAGTTGATCAAACGGTTTGAAAGGTTCTCCTTTCTGGAACTTTACATGTAATTTGGATATTCCTCTTAAATCCGATGCAAATGGTCCATAGTGGTATGGATAAAACCTGTTACCACATTACAAGATTTCTTTCAAAAAAAGATTGAAATTGTCGGGGAAAATATTGCAGAACAGACCATAAAACACAAGTCAGCTTGGGCAAACGAAAAGACTCACCATGACCAAGATGGAACTCCAGAAAAATAACAGCACAAAACCCACAACAATCCTTCAGTGTACTTGCAGATCTGCCAATGACGTTACAATGATGCAACATAAAAATAAAGCTCGAGGGGTGGAATTATTTATTTCACACTGTTAAAAAATAAATGCATACAATTTCTTTTCTCAAAGCTTCACTCTCTTGGGAACTCTTGACTGCAAACTTCTGTGTATAGTACCTTTCCTTCCAACCTGCAGCACCGAATCTCACCTGCAATTGAACAAAAATTAAGCTGAATTCAACTTTGAATACAGAAATGCACATCTTTCTATCAACAGAGAAATACAAATGAATCTACTTTGTCCATCTGCGGACCACCAAATTTGAACAGATCGGATTCCTCAAGGATGCTCTTCTTTAATCTTTCTGTCAACTCCTTAGTATTTTCCAATATCTAAAACAAAAAGGAAAGAAGGTTAATTCACCAATGTTGAGCTTAAAAATGAAAACTTGTTTCTTCATTCAAGAAAATGTACAAATCAACACAAAAAATGCATCTTCACACGGTATAAAAAATGCAAATACAGATAGTTGAGCCATAGAAAAGACGTACATCAGAATTATCTCTAGCAGAATGTTTCCCACTGCTTATAGAAGGAAGGTTCTCCAAAGACAGCATAGCCATATCATTGGCGGCAGCAGCAGCAGCTTCTACATATTGCTGAGGAAATATGTATATACAGCATAAATTCTAAAACAAGGCAATCTTATTTTACAGAGATGTCATTACAAGCTTTAAATTAAAATCACTTACAGGTTCTACATAATCGCGTAAAATCTTTCTAAATTTGCTCTCCTGTACTTCTGATCTTTTCTTGAATATCTTGTCTTCATATGTACCAACTTTAAGAATGAACTTCTCCACTCTACTTAGCTTGATATAGTATGGTTTGTTCTGATCAACCTGATATTCCCGATAGCCAATAAATGCTTGAGTTCAATCACAAGGACAAGAGTTAAAACTTGCAAGGCCAAAGTTATTACTTACCTTCTGCATGTCAACTAAATAGCCTCCCAGATTGTTAAACTCTTCCTTATAGACGGTAATCAATAAATAAATAGCACCCTGTAAGAGATTTAATTAACTTTGTACAAGTACCAAAACTACCGCGACTACGAGATGCAATTCAGAATATATATAAATAATAAAAAGCAATGGCAAACCTCATGTATCTCCAATGTAGGCATGTGAGGAAGAAAATCATTGCCGGCAAAGAAGCAGATGAACAAGAAATCATCTATTATTAGCTCAAGATCAAACTCAACATTCTTGGGAGGATTGGTGATCATCAAGTCAAGTTCAAGGTACTCTCTCAAAATCCAAACTTGTAGGAACTAGCCATGTAGAGAAAAAAAACAATATGAATGAATAAAACAATTGATGTATGTAGTCTTTTGAATTTGGAGTTACAAAACACCAAAGACGATATGTATACCTCATAAGGCTTATCTGCAGAAGATTTTGTCTCGGTAGCCAAGTTCGACTGTTTGAAACAACCCCTTGATTTTATAGGAGCAGAGTTCGGCTGCCAGGGGCAATTTCCAGATGCTGATCTAAATCAAGATTGTTGCTCGTGTAATAGCACATCCTATGGATAAAAAGTAACCAATCAAACATATTGATTCATTACATCAAGAAATGAATGCGAGTCCACATGGACTACCACAAAACAAATATGAAAATCTAAGTGCAACACAACTGAAAATGTAATCAAATTTACCTCTCTCAGTATTGAAAAATGAACCTCGTGAGTAGCTAATGCTAGCATGATAAGATCAGCATCCTGCATCCATTAATGATGCAAGTTATATCCTTTATATGCATATGAATTTTGATCACAATCACTAGAATGTGGGTTAAGGAAATACTCACCAGACCATATAAGCAATGCTTTGTATTTGGATCATAGTCGGCAAATTACGTTGCGACCGAACAAAAGACATGATCTTATGTTCACCTTCTCCAGGAACATTGGAATCAGATAGAATTACCTGCTTAAAAGCACCAGAAACAACACATTTTCTTCGTGATTTGTATAGACAGCTGAAATTTATTATTTATGTAGCCAATACATATAGAATCAGACCTTGATTTTCTTCCAACCAGGATCACTTTTCAACCTCAAATTGATATATTCGTTAAGTGCCTCAGACAATTTGTACATAAACTCGGTACCATGTGTGATGACATTGGAGTCTGAGACTTGGGACTCCACTTTCAGAACAAGCTGTTTTCCTTGAACCTCAAACTCTTTTCTTAACCTATCTTCTATCTCATCCTAAACAACAACAATAACATTACATTACAAAAAATTTAATAAAATCATTACTAAAAAGATGCATGCATGAGAACAAACTCACAGCAATTTTCTTGTCCTTGGAGTTACGGAAGCGTCTAGACCTCTGTTGGTTCATCTTGGCCCGTGGAGCAACTCCATCTGCGCAACAAAAACATCATTAAAATTGGGATTCACTTGTTGATGGCAACAAAATGAAGTGAAGTGAGGACTGAGGTCTCACGTACGTACCAACGGCTAAAAACAGTGACTTTCTGGGCCTAACAATGCAGAAAAGGAGGTCAATGTATTGATATATCCTTTCGAATACATCTTCGAAAGTGGTAGGAGGAGATATCTGAACATCATTTTCGGGGTGAAAACATGGATGGATAATTCCATTGAGATCAAGATAGAGGTTGTCAAATTCAATGCCATTTGGGTTGGGCAAGCTTGTGTCCTCTGTTTTTGCTTTGGCTTTCACTACTATTTTTGGATACTTGTTCACTAGCCATCTATAAAAGGAAGGAACTCCCATCTCTCTGAAACTTGTATCTCAGAGAATACACAATTTGCAGATTATATACTCCGGAGAGAGAAGAGGAAGAAGAAGAAGAAGAAGAGAAAGCGTCTGCGTCAGAGTCATGATTAGAGATTGTAGAGTCCCCAGGTAAAAAGGAGCTTCTTGGCGCGATTTCTGAAGCAACTGAAGCTGTTCATTTGACGGTACTGTTTAGTGCTTCGTTTGGTAGCAATTCCATGCAAGACACTCACAAATTCTCAGTACCTCGTTTTCTTTTATAATCCACTTTTAAATAATTTAAATTTTACATTTGAATCTAAACACAAGTGTATATAATCTGCTCGTATTTATATTTGGGATAAAAGTTTTTTTTAGTACTCAGACTTTAGTCAAATATCTAATCTAGTATCTAAATTTTTATTATGCCAAATTGAGTACCCACACTTCTATTTTGTACCCAATGTAGTACCTACCGTCCAAATTCGTTAATTTCAGCGTTAAGTGCTGACGTGACATGCTGACGTGTACAAAATTGTCGACGTGGCATGGAGAGACGCGTGCCCTTGATGAGATGGAGCTGACTGTATTATTAAATTAATATTTTAATAAAAAAATTTTTTTTTTAGTTTCTCTCTCCTCTAGCTTGAAGATCACTCTCTATCACCACACAAGAACACCCATTTCAATTCCAACAACAGACCCCCCAAGAAAATTTGTATATTAAAATCACAGATCTTCAAGAGCAAACAAAAAAAAAAACCATTTTCAA
>JAYMTA010004585.1:0-12460 GCA_036897625.1 Pelargonium cotyledonis
TAATAATTAATCACTTTTAGTACACTGTTCTTCATTATTGTTGATTTCAATTACTTTAATTTTAATTATTGGTATTATTTTCTTAATATTTTATTTTAAAAGTTTAATTTTTAAAAATTGAAACCGGTCCATTCGATCCGGTCCCAGTCTGGGGCACTCAAAACCGGTTCCGGTCAGGTCTGGTCTTCGGTCCCATTATTCCCAACATTTCGGTCTGGTCTGGTTCTGGACCGATGCACAACCCTAACTATAAGAATATAAAAATAAATATAATCACGGTAACTTACTTTTATTTTTAATTTTTCTCAAAATAAAAATAAAAACATATATTTGAGACGGAAGATCATACCCCCATAAAAATAAACATGTCATTTCAAATTCAATCAAACATCACTAAATGAAGTTTAACACATTTTAACTGTACGTAACCTTCTAACTAACAAAAAATATTTTTGGGTGAGATATTGCACTTATATAATTGGTTCTCATTATAAGTGCAAGCTCCATTAAAAGTCATGACCCATCTCAAAAGGCTTTATGCACATTATCTTTTGGATGAAAATGTTTTATTACCATTTGTCTTAACTATCAGTCATAAAATAAGTGTAATTCTTCTTATTTTGAAATCATTTGTGGAGAAACTATTTAGTATTTCATATCTAAATAAATATTTTGTCTAGAGCTAATGAAATACAAAATTATAGATAAATAACATTGTTGTTTAAAATATTACATTAGATAGAGTATAGACTAGAGTGACAATTTTTCTAGTTAACTGTGAAGCACGTGTGATGTAGGCATATGATCTAATACGATCCGAAGTCCTCACATGTTAATTTGCCTTAATTTTGTATTGGAACATAAGTTTTTAAGCCTCATATTATAATATGAAGTAAATATTAATATAATTAAAACATTTTGCATTTCCTCTGAGGTCTCGAGTAGGAGCCTTCTTGTCGACAGTATGGAGTGAGATTTCTGAGATGGTGTTTAAGATGACGCTCCCTTTGGTAAGTGAAAAATATTGTTACTTTCAGTATGATGTCCCGTTGTTAATAAATATATATATAATTTTTTGTTCATGGTACAAAGGGAGGGTAGTATAGTCTTTTTACAGGAGAATCATATTATAATTGAGGAATAACAAATCCATGAAGAAGCAATGTCATAAATGGAGATGGTTTCATTTAAGCAAAGATTTTGTAGCATAAATAAAAGTATGACAGATGACCAAAAACATACCAAATATTTGGTGTTGCCATTGGTTGGTGCAACGTCAACAATCCAATTTGGTGATCCCCCATTTGTCAGTCACCTAATCTTTGAGACTTCTATTTTCACTTTCTACAAAAACAAATCCATCAACAAAAGCAAAATTAAACAATTGATTTGTTGTGTTTTTTCAACCACCACACATTTATAGTACAAATGGACTTCACCGAGGCTCGGTTTGTTAATGCCTATATTCAAAAGTCATCTCCGCTCGTGATAAAAAAATATATGAAAATATGTTTATGCTACTTGAAAAATGAAAAATCCATCTTACAAAGCATGGAACGAAACGTGAAACCAAAATGTCACGTCAATCGATCTTATGATTTTGAGGCTTGCTCAAGCATCTACGGACTTGTTATCATAATGGGCTATCGTAAACTCGCTTTCTAAAACACATATGAGATCTTTGTTGACTATGTATTCTCTAACACAAGTCATAATTTCGAGATATAAGAATCGGAGCTCAAGTGAACGTTTGGATATAAAACATTTTCTAAGAATTTTTATAACACGTAAACAAAACAACAAACACATTCAGACATTCTTATGCATCCATTGACCAAGTAAAAACAAACGCATCATATGTCATTAAAGTTTATACACATTTGTTTAGCTTGAATTAACACTTTTTTAAGGATGAATTAACACATTTGAAATCATGGAATTTAAGTCAAATTTAGTAATCCAAAGCTAACCTTAAACAAACCAGACATAATGTATCTATTGTGAAGAAAACTAAACATTTAAATTAAAATTATCTTTTCAATAAAGTGATCAATTACAATGGGACATAGAGCTCTGCTTATATTCTAATTGTCTTGTTCTGTTGTTCATTACATTTGAAAACACTTCAATATCTGCCAGAAAAGAACAGAAAAAACTCAAATTTCCTTAGTAATAATAGTTATTTATACTCATCTGAAAACCATATTAAAACAAGCAGATTCTTTTATGTTTTTATTGAATCCTGAAACAAGCAGTCTAATTCTTAAGGTTACAGAGCAAGTGCACATGCATAAGATTCTTGAAATAATCTTATGCATGTGATTCTTGATCATTTTGTTATTCAGAAACTTCAGATTTCTAAAAGACAAACAATTGACAAGTTGCTATATAATTTCTCGTATTAACTTTAACCAGTCAAAATGTTAAAGCAATCCAGATCCATTTCAACATTAAAATGAACTGTTTTTAACATGAAAAGGTGCCTCTGCAAGATTTAGGTGAATGTTGGGCTCTCTGTCTGGACCTTCTGGAGCTTAGGAAATTGCCAATGTCCTGTGACAGTCACAAACCACACAACATTTTCAACATCATCAACAAACACTCATGTCTTAACAACTCCAACACTCTATTAGGACAGTAAATCCCACAAATACACTGCAAATATGTTTAGTTTCTATAACATGATCTCACTGAAGATTTAGCTAACTTAGGATTCAACTTCATTTCACTCGAACAATGGCCTCTGTATATACAAAAACAAAACATCTCTTTGAACCCATTTATACCATAAATATAGTATGTCCTATACTTTTCAACTATGCTCCTATATATCTACCTTGATGAGGCAAAGGGTGATATATCATCGGACAAGAAGCGAAACCTATGGACCAGCTCCAATTTACTAGTTATCTACCCGCAGATTTCACCAGTTGTGAGAAGACTTTACTCAATGAAACACCTGACATATCATCCACACTTGAAACTTGAAACCGTGCACCGTCATTGACACTGGTATCCGCGTTGTTGAAATTGTGGACTCGAGGAGAGAGGTCGCCAATCATATTTGTACTGTTTTCTTCAGGGTCACCTTCAAGAACTGCTTCTTGAAGCTGCAGGGCGTACTCCAGATTCCACAAGACGTCTCCTATAGAGGGCCTGTCAGCACCATAGTCGGCTAAGCATTTCTCAGCGGTTTCTGCAAACTTTCTTAGGGAATCCGGTCTGATTTTTCCGACGAGATTGGTATCGATTACCTGCTCCAACTGCCCTTTCTTCTGCCATTTCATTGCCCATTCAGCTAAGTTCACCATTTCTCTCGGAAGTGATGGATCTATGACGGGTCTTGCACAGACAACTTCAAACAAAACAACACCAAATGAATACACGTCTGATTTCTCGGTCAGTTGTTGCCTTCTAAAATATTCAGGATCTAGATATCCGAAACTTCCTTTCACCGCTGTACTCACATGTGTCTGATCAATTTCAGGTCCAGTCTTTGAAAGCCCAAAATTGGCAACTTTAGCCATGAGGTTCTCATCAAGCAAGATATTTGCAGACTTCACATCGCGATGAATAACAGCTTTTGCATAGCCAGTATGAAGGTAATGAAGTCCTCTAGCAGCACAAATGCACGCCTCAAGCCGCTGCTTCCAACTCAAGCTGGGAAGACCTGAACCGTACAGACGACTCTTGAGAGTGCCATTCTCCATGTATTCATAAATCAAAATCATCTCATTCTTTTCGTCGCAGTATCCAATTAATGAAACCAAATGACGGTGCCGAAACTGAGATAGCATCTCGATTTCGGTTAGGAACTCTGCAAGTCCCTGTTGGGAGCTATGGATAGCCCTCTTAACAGCCACTTTTGTACCATCATTGAATTCTCCCTTGTATACTTTACCAAAACCGCCGATGCCAACTACCAAACTCTCGTCAAAGTTGTTAGTAGCCTCTTGAACCACCACAAAAGGAAAGCGATAACCTAAGTTAGAACCGACATTGGTGGTTGCTCCATTAGAGTATTTACTTCCCATAGTGTGAGACGTTCCTCCAGTTATATATGAAGGTAACCGTGTCCTTGAATGACCCTGATGTGCCTTTCCTCTTCTTCGCCAAAACAAAAAGAAAATTACAGCCAACATCACTGCCACGAATGTCCCGACACAAGCACCCACTATCACTCCAACAATGTTCTTTGAGCTTGAGTTTGGAGAAAAGATCATGGATCCCTCACTGAGGCTGCCGATAGAATTGTTTAGTTTCATGATTTCCAGCCCATTTAAGATGGCATTGGGGTAAGCACTAACAGGAGATGGGCCAATGCTTACACGTAGCTTACTGCCAACAACGGGCACTGTAACAGCATCCTTGTAATATGCAGCAGGCAAAGTGTTGGATGAAGTACTCAGATCAACATCCTTAAATGCAATCCAGGAGTCGATATAAACATCAAAGTAAAGCTGATTAAGTGATTCACTCACTATATCGCAAAAGTGAAACCGAACAAGATATTGAAATCCTTGATCCACATTGAACTCCCAGGTCACATTGACAGTGCTGTTGGGATTATTGGCTGAGTTCATCTGAACGACAGTACCATAGACAGTCCTTGGAGCAATATCTTCTGTAGACCCGTCTGCAACATATTCCACAGCTGGAATGTTTGAAGCATTTGTAGCAGTATTCCTCTCTACTCGAAAACTTTGATCAGGAAGCCAAGTTCTCCAAAGGGTATCATTATCAGAGGTGACTAGTGGTCCACCCATATTGACCCTTGCAACCGTCTCAAGTGCTTGAATCAACAGGCCTTGGAATTCCCCAGCAGGATTTATGGAAGAGGCATCTTCTATGATGAGACTATTTGGAACGGAAACAACTTCCAAGGCATTTAAGAACGCAAATGAATCGCTGGAAGGAGTGATGGTAATAACAAGGGTTTTTGTGGTGACATTTTCTGAAAATTCCTTAACAACGGGAGTGTCCTGAAAATTGAGATTGCTAAGCAAAACATGATCTTGGGTGGACACAGAGAAACTGGACGTGCTCATGTTGTAACTATCATAATCAAATGGGAAGAAATAAAGACGAATCCAGTGCCTCCCACTCTGGCCAATGGAAAATGTGTACTTGGAGGTTTCAGTAAAGATTCTCGCGGACTGATACAGCCGCGACTCAACGGATGAGCTAGCAGACTTAGAGGTATTGGCAATAATGTTTCGTGGAGCGGAAAGGAGTCCGGAGGAGGCTGAGGTATCGGCCACGAAAACCCGGCCACCCACCGAGGTATTGGTGAGTGAGCCACAGTCTACAAGGTAGTTATCAACAGGAGTAAACCCAGTACACAAGAATGCCAAATACAGAACCCACAAAATCCATAGGACCAACTCAAATCCCCAAAACCCCATCATCACAAATTCACAATACTGAACAGAAACAAAGCAACAGAGAAATGGGTTTTACTTAGAATAGCAAAATAGCTAGGGTTTATAACAGGAACAGCTATATAGGAAGCTGAAACACAACTGAAATCAAGAAACTTTCCAATCAATCACAAGCAACGGAGAAATGGGTTTTACTCAGAATAGCAAATTAGCTAGGGTTTGTGACAGGAACAGCTACATAGGAAGCTCATACACAGCTGAAATCAAGAAACTTTCCAATCAATCATAGAATCAATTGAAATATAAAAAGTAATCAAACAAGAAAAGGAAAAGATCACCTGAGCTTCACTGGAAAGAGGCTCAAATCTGAAATAGAAAAAAGGTCTGAATGCAAATTAGAGGAAAAATACAAATTTAGTTGAGCAAATCTTGACAACCTGCCAATTTCATGGGTCATTTTCTATCATAAATATCTTCAGAAACAAAATGTTTTTGGTGCAGGATTGAGATGTTGAAACCAGCTATTTGTGGTGGATTTTAGAGGGCTGAGGTTGTTTTGGGTGTAAACTGAATTGATGGTTGACGAGTCTCATCTTTGTTGGTGAGAAATTAAAGTGAAAATGGGGAGAGAAAGATAAAGCTGATAAATACAGAGGCAACATAGAAGTTTGAGTTGGTAACTCCCAGGCATCGTCTTGTAGTTTGTTTAGTGCAACAGAGATGAGATTGATAAAAGTTGTGGATAAAAAAGGAAGGATGAAGTTCATTTTAGCCTATCTACTACACAAACCGAATCATTTGGGTTCTTAAATTATCTAACGTTTCAAATCACTTTAAAGTTGATTTAAGTGATTCACATTAGTACAAAATATTTCAAAAATGTAGCAATTTAATTCATTCCATCAAATTTTTGGATGGATTCCGTAAAGTTGTGCCGACTTGATTTTTTTAATTATTCCAAAAAATAACCTTATTCTAAAAATAATAAGTATAATATTTAAATATTTAAAATTAATTATCACTGCACAAAATTCAGTGAAATTTACATCTGGCAACACATGAAATAGAAAATAATATCTTAATTTGATATTCTAATAAAAAGTTACCAAACCTTTTAAGTCAGTGTATATAGAGATTCTCCTTTCATCTGATTAGATGGAAATCAAATTTCTCATGAGCAATATAACGAAAATAACAATGAAAATAAGTAAGTTATATTCAAAACAATATTAATGAAAATCGCATTCTTATTCTCAAAACCAAAAAATATAAATTCTTTATTTTGTCCCCCAAAAATTATAAGATATGTTGGTAAAGAACATTATAAATTTTTTTGGTAAATAATCTCAACAGTGGAGTTTGAAATTTATAACTTTTACATTATATATGTAAGTTACAAAAATAAAAAATAACTTGTAACAAAAACAGCTCAACTCTTTTTGAATTTTTCTTTGAGTGAATGGTAAGAAAGTTATACATAATACTTCAACGTACCTCATGTATCCTCAAATTTAAACTAGATAACAATATGATGACTCGAACTTAAGATACAACGGAATTTATAAGGTCAGGTTTCAGGGTTTTTTTTTTTTTTTTTTAGCTGGTAGGGGTTGACTGATATTAATAATAAAACGAAACTTACAACAAAAAAACACAAAAAGAACCTACCGACTAAATAAAAAAAACCCAAACAAAACTAAATCAATCCTACAGAAAAGGTAACCACCCATTTCCGAATGGGGCACCTAATCAAACCAAAAGCATGAGACAATCTTACTTTTCCCAGGTCTGTCCTGCAATGTCGAACTAGTCGAACTTCCACCATCTCCAAATAAATTAGATTGTACAACTACATATGCACTTGGAACCTGATTCTACCTTGAGTGTCACATACCTCTCCATCAACCCTAGCCCCTCTTAACCCCATATCCTGGCCAATCGCCCCATCAACTGGTCGGCCATCTTGAGCCGTTGGCCGCCCAACAACCTCCATCGATCTACTCTTCGAATCCGCCCTCGCTCCGGCCCGTCAACCGGCCGGGCCTCCTTTCCGGATGTTATACCTCTTTTCTTCTTGAACACTGCCACCGTTCTCTGACTCGATTCCTGCATCTTCAGGAGTGCTAGGATGACTAGCGTAAGTTCCACTGTCTCATCCGAAACTCACGATTGATAAGGTCGGGTTTCGGATTGTATGCATAAAAAACTAAAAACAATAATTTTATAGGTCTAGCTGACTTTATCCCGACCAAAATTTTGGACGATGAAATGACCCGATCAACTGGTCCATTTAAGTGAAACAAAACATTTATTTTGCAACAGGAATCATTTTGGTGCGTCAGCCAAGTCACACAAATGGCGGGCACAAGGGCCTTGCAACTCGCCTCCATCCATCTTTCAGCGTCTGTCTGTTACCAATTGTAGTTTCTGAGCAAAACCTCACTACTCTGTGGATAGCGACGCAAACTGGGTTTTAGGATCGTTCAAAGACGATGAACAGGAACTCAATTCTGCTTCTACGTCGCATCGTCTCTGGAACAAGCTCAACTTCAAGCTCTCGTCTCGCTGCCGCTCCTTCCTATTCCACACTCGTCGCCAAAACCCTAGCTTCCCCATCAACCCCAGCAGCTCTCATGTCCTCAAAACCCTTCCCCAATTCATCCATTTTCAACCACTCTCGCCTCTTGTTCCCTTTCCTCCTTGGCCGCTCCCTCTGCTCGTCTGCAGGTATCGCCATTTCTACATCCTTTTCTCGATTCAATGCGTATTTGGTGTTAATTTCACATTTACCCCTCTATTATGTTAGATAATGTCTTGAAACTATTGAGATTTTGATTTGAATCTGTTGCTTGTTACTGTAATTCCAAATACTGCAAGAAAAAATGAGTGAATACTGATTCAGGAACTATATACAAACATTCGGTAGCCAAATCTATGTTTGGTTACCTTATTTTTCAATATTTGTCTATTAGCTCAAGTTCACTAGAGATCCTTTTCTTTTGCAATCAAGTCTTAGTCTTGCTATAACTTTTAAAACAATCTCCAGATCCGAGTCTATAACAGGAAGTGATTGATGCTTTTTTTATGTGCAAAATAATTTTATAAGAGAGAAGAGATATTTAGACAGGATATATCTTAATTTTAGGACTGCTGCTTGGCCTTCAAGGCTTCAGTGTTTGGAATCTTCTTGAATTCAATCTCAAGTTGTCTGTCAACTGTGTTTAAATTTATAATCTATGTAGATGATCGGTGTCGTTATGTTTCTATGGTAGATTTATATCTTTTTACTGTAAATTTATAACTTGCAATGTTCACTCTGTCTGTGATTTTCAGATTCTTTAAACATTGTCCCCATTAAGTCAGATGAACAGTTCAAAACCTCTATGAGCAAAGTTCAAGGTTTCTTATTCTAGTCTCTCTTCTTTTTTTTTTATACATATTTTATTTTGTTGGCAAAATATCATTCTTAGTTATTTTTACTAGAATATCCCATTGACTATGTTCTTTTTAAAACTTTAAATCAATTATCACAGATGAATCCTTGCCAGCGATATTCTACTTCACTGCAGTGTGGTGTGGACCTTGTAAGTTCTCTATTCATTTAGTAAGATACTTCTCTTGTGGTTTTGAAGGTCAAGTTGTATTTATTACGTGTTCTGTGTATCATATGTAGGCAGGTTAATTTCCCCCCTCATTGGCGAGTTGAGTAAGAAATACCCTCATGTTACAACATATAAGATTGACATTGATCAGGTGAGAAGGTTATGTAGTATTGTCATATACTATTTTTTTCATATATCTTCTACTCACTAGTGGATCACTTTAATACTTAATGGTGCATACTATTGTAGAATGTTTGTATGCAATGCTATTGACAACCATGCAAAGCATCTTGAGTTCTCTAATTATCTCTTAGAAGTGTGAGCATAGCAATTTCATTTTTTTATGATTCATCATTGTTAACTAACTCTGATATTGCTTTATTGACTGCTGTAAGGCTTGGTTTATGTAACTCAGCAACATGATTGTGATTATGATTTAAATCAAGTGAGTGGAGATGGAGATGAGTTTAAAACTGTTTGTCAATTAGAACAATGCAAAGTTGTACAGCTTGTGAAACTATCACCTAAAATATGCTAAAGCTTAGTGACTCAATAAAATGAAGATTGATCATTTCAGAACAAACCAAATGCACTACTATGCATTTGAATATTGCTTCTTCCTGACAAGACATGGCCTATATTTGAGCACCTCATGAGATCCTGTTACTATATTGTCATTTATTTCTATACCATGCTGTACATATACTAGAATACTTGATAGGTACTTAACACATATTAGCAAAATCGTCAAAGCCAAAGTCTTTGCATAACAAAAGTGATCATATGCTCAATAAGGCATGCTTGCCTGCTGGGCTATACTCATTTCATGTTCCAGATTTATCATCAAAAGATTACGAACTTCTGTTTTACATGAACTATGATTTATTATGTGCCCCCTTCCTTTTTTTTTCTTATATTAATATGATCACTAAGCTTTTCCTATATATGGATAATGAGCTGCCTCAGTAAGGACATAATTTAATGGTGTACTATGGTGCTGTACTTGGCTTGCATCGGTAATTTGACTGAAATAATTTGTCAATCTGTCTTCAGGAAGGCCTTCAAAGAACCTTGGAAGATTTAAATATTACCTCTGTGGTAAAGCATTGTTATCCTTTCTTCCTGGCATTCTTTCAATGATTTTTCATATGTTTTATCCATGAAAAATTTCTTTAACTTGAATATCATATTTTGATGAAGGCATTTGAAAAAGGGATTGGATCTGAAGTTCAAGTGTAATTTTTTATTATTTATAATGTTTGCGGGTAAAATTGGTGAAATCCAATGAGTCTATCAGCTTGTAAGTATTGGTGAATTGAAGATGATCAAAATATGTAGCTATGCTAAATGGTTCTCATGGAAGAAACTCTTTTTTTATTATTGATGTCCTTGCCCTAAGTGCTTGATGTTAGATTAGGGGTGTTCAAGGGAATGTCACCCGCCCATGGGCCTGAGTTGCTGGCCTGTCCCTCCTGGCACGGGTTGGTGATGTTGAATCCGTAGACACTACAAAATACCAATATGGCAATATGTAACTCTCAACTGTCTGCCTGGCGTCTGCTATATGTCTTTGATGCTGTTTTCTTTAATTTTCATGCTTTACTGTCTATATGTGGATATTAAAATTATTCATGCTGATGTATGTCTACCCGCAGCCACAACTCCACTTTTATCAAAATGGAAAAAAGTCTGCAGAAGTAATTGGTGCCGATGCTGAACGCTTGAAGCATACTATGGAAAAGCTTTACAAGTAATTCTACATGTCTACTTTTTGTTATTAGTATGCTTTTGGTTTCCATGCGATATAGAGATTGACATGTAGATTTCATCTGGCTGTTTGGAAACAAACATGTATTTTGTTATTGGTTTTTGAGATTTTAGTTTATAGCAGAGTGAATACGTCATTAATTTGCACGTGCATGCCCTGTTTTGAGTGATATTTTTCTACATTCCAACTTTCTAGATGTTTATTATGAATTCCCCATCATAGGTTAGTGGTTAGTTTCTAATTGTATTATTTTGCTTGCTCTGGCAGGGTTTGATGACAAAAATCCCGGGAGGGAATGAATAGTCGCAATCACGTTAGTGGGAAACGATTGATTGTCTGTAGGCTAGTCCTTTTCGTTGTGCTCGACTAAATATTTGCAGGGATACACAGATTGTTGTTGTATGTTGTGGAGGATGGCTACTCTACAATCTTTACTCCTTTTGAAATTTAGAACTCACATCTGTAAAATGCTTGCAATTTTTACTCAATGATATTGTGTTCATTAATTTCTAGTAAGCCATTCTATTATCTCATGATAAACACAGACTTGCATTTGTTGAATGCTATATTTTCAGCCAATATTTTTAATGCTACTTGAGAAATAATAGATCTTACCAACCAATAACAAAGCGGCAAGTGGCGCTCGACGACCAACGTATTGTCATGAATACATGTCACGTGTCAAATTTAGACGTTGAAACTCATCTCCAAAAGTCATGATTTATGATGTCGAAACAGATTTTAATTTTAGTTTGAAGCATGAGATCCAATCCGATTTAGTCGGATTTAGTATGGAGTTTTGCATATTCGGATTCAAATTGCGGGCTCTTTATTTATAATAATCTTCACTTTTCTGGTTCCTTAGGCCCATTTTCTGTTTAGAATGGGCTGAGCCCAAAACCGAGACCGGTTCTTTTGGAGTCACGATTTTCTTGCGATATATGAGTATAAACTCTAAACTTCAGGTGAGTCGAGTAATTTAATAATTCATTATTTCACATTAGCGTTGTTTAATTTAATAATTTATTCTTTTGGCCATCAATTTTCAACTAAAATTCTAAATTCAAAGAAAAACAATATATGTATATGGTCTTTAATTTATATTATATTTAATTAGAACTTTTCAAAATTTATCATTATTTTTTTTAAAATAAGGTATATTATTAATATTGCTTATTAAATAAATAAAAATTATCTAACTCAAATTTGAAAATAATAATTATCTCTTAAAATTATTTTTGTCTTAAAGGAAAACTCTTTATTAATAATAGCAATAAGATTACATAATAAAAACCTCACAACAAGGTGGAATCAGACATAGATGAGTGGGCCGAGCATACCTCTACCTCCCACATTGCTGACCCCTAAAATCTTAGGGTACTCAATCAACCCTATTTTAAATATCGGAACATACCATAACCTAACATAAAATACCCAATCGGACCAAACCCAAATTAGCAAATCCACACTGGACAGATCAAGCCCTAACTTGAGGCCTGAAGAGGCTAATTTAGACAAACCCTCGAATCCCATTAAACCGGGACCCGGGCGGAGAACAACAGAACCGATCGTAAAATTAAAAACCTCCCAAGATACAAATCAATTCTGACATCTCGGGTCCTAACACGAGACCCGACAAGGCTATCCCAAACTCCACTATCTATATCGGATCATGAATAACCAAAGTAACCACTTCCACCAATGGAAGA
>JAYMTA010004586.1:0-12459 GCA_036897625.1 Pelargonium cotyledonis
GGTCATAGGTAAGCCGAGATCGATGAGGTCTGGTTTAGCGAATCAGTTTAGTGGTCGTTTGGTGCTTGCATGAAGTTGTTCAATAGATCCGGGGGTGATGATAGAGAAGGCGAGGGAAGCTGCAGTTAGAAACCGGATCATATTTCTTGAGACCGAACAAGAGCGCCTTGCTAACATGATCGAGGGGTTGGCCGAGGACCTCGAGGTCAGGGCTGTTAGCTCTGTGAGGAGTGAGGAGGCAGAGCTCCACAGAAGAGATGAGGAGATACAGATGAAGAAGTTGGAGCATCAGAGGAAGAATGATAAGATCTCGGGGAGAGAAGTGATCCTTTAGCAGGGAGAAGAGGGCCTCTAAGAGAGAGAAAAGGTATTCCGCAAGAGGGAGGCTGAACTTCAAGGAAGGAAACAGACACTGAAGTCCTCCCAACTTGCCTTTGTCAAGGTATTCAACTTTCCCTTGGCTTTTGTTTCCTATCTTTGATAAGTGCTTTGATCAACTTTTTCGAACGTTTATGTCTTCTTCTTTTTCTGACACTTCTTCTTCTTTTTCTAACTCTTCTTTTGTCTTGGTTGATTAGGCTAAGGAGGCCTCTAACGCTTGGAGCCGTCGCTCGTCCCCGGCTCCCAAGGCCATGGGAACCTCAATGCTCAGGACGGTGGTTGCAGCCCGCGTATCTCCAGAGCTCAGGGACTTCCTAATAGCCGAGTGTAACTTGGGGCGAACTGAGGGGAATAGCAGCACTTTTCGCATCGTCATTAGGGATGGCACCGATAAAGAGAAGATTCATGAGTGGTTCCTTGCTACTTCTTCTCGTCCGGATCTGAGGAGGTTCCACCCTTGCTTTCCCTTCATCTTAGAAGAGATACTCATGTCTCGGGAGTATGACCTTCAGAGAGACGGGGGCGAACCTTGGGTGCCCCTAGCATCGATCCCTTACAATTGTTTGAGGGGTTATTTGGGGGATGCATCCTTAATTACCCTTCCATGGAGGAAGTGAAGCATGTTGAATCTTTGCGCGAGATTGAATCCAGCTGTTTTGAGAGGTGAAACTCTCTGATAGGTCTCACCAAGAAGTTCAGCCACAAATATAATGTATTTTGGACCTAGCCCAGAGATATTTTACTCCTTAATCCTCTTACTGATTCAAAAGAATAAGCTCTATCTGAAGACGCCTTATCTTCTTAGTTTGCATAAGGGAACGTGTATTTAAGGCGTCCATCAAATTTGCTTCCAAGGCTGATCATCACCATCTGCAAGAGTTTCTATGAGGGAGACAATTGGGTATGCCCCAAGAAACAGTGCACGCACTTGATGTTGTTCTTAGAGCAGCACCATCTGAAATGTAATTTACCACTTGAGATCATCTGAAGATGCCTTATCTCCTTAATTTCATTTCTCTTCGTACATTTGTTTGTAAACTTGTAACTTCTTGTTTCGAGAAATAAATATATTTGACTTTTGTCTTCATTGTTCCTTAAATGTATGTCTTCTTTTGTGCTTTTGTATATCTTGCTCACCGATTCCTCGCAACCATCTTGTCGTCGAGGCGTTCATCTTAGCTTAGACCTTCGGCAAAGGTTGGGGACATCTGTCTGCAGTCCCCTTTATCAGGACGGTCCTAGGTTCTTCTGGGATAGTTTGTCTTAACTTTGCCCTTAATCTCAAGGAAAATGTGTTGTCATGGTCCCTTTTATTAGGATGAACTTTTATGAGTGAGCATGAGTTTTGGAGGGAAGTTTCTCCTATCCCTATCTCCTTTACCCGAGGACAGGCATGTTGTCCCAAACATCACCTTTGAGTGAGTGCTCGCAGATAAGCATGAAACTTGGGGGCGTTCCTCCAGTCTTGCCTCTTATACTCGAGGCAAGCATGTTATTTCGGACATCACTCTTAGGTGAGTTCTCGCGAACAAGCTGGCATGAGTATTGGGATAATCCTCCCAACTTCGTCCCATATCCAGGGCGGATAGCGTTTGTTATAGGCACCACTCACGGGTCACCTTGCATGATCAAGCACTAATACTAGAGGCCTTCCCCCGGCCTCGTTCCTTATACTCGGGAACGAGTGTGTCATCATGAGGCACCACTAACGGGTGACATCACATGAGCGAGCACGAGCCTCAGGGGGCGTTATTTTCCAGTCTTATTCCTTAACCAGGGAACAAATGTGTTGTAATAGGGTAACACTCACGGGTGACCTCGTATGAGTAAACACTGGTACTATAGGCATTTCTCCCGACCTCATTTCTTATACTCAGGAACGAGTGTGTCATCATTGGGCACCTTCATGGGTGATCTTGCATGAGCGAGCATGAGTCTTAGGGGGCGTTTCTTCTAGTCTTGTTCCTTAACCAGGGAAGGAAAGTGTTGTCATAGGCTACCACTCACGGGTGACCTCGCATGAGCAAGACCAAGTTTCGAGGATTTAAATCAGAGGCAGAGCAGGTTTCCACATTTGCCTGAAACATTGTTCATTCATACAAGTGGGATCAAACATTGTTCATTTTATTCATCAAGAATCATTTACAAGTGTTTGTCCCTGTGGCCCATATGTTTTCTTTGTCCTTCAATAATAGATTTTTTTTAGGTTGTCTGCGTGCCATGGGTTTCGAGCTCGAACCCCTCTTGATCTTCTAACTGATAAGTCCCGAGGCGTACCACCTTGATGACTCGGTAATGCCTTCCCTAGTTTAGGGCGAGCTTTCCTCCAGCTGGTCGTATGCCAGTGGCTTCGTACTTTCAGAGGACCCAATCTCCCACCTTGAATTACTCGGGGGCAGACTTTGGAGTCATGTAATCGCTTGACTACTTGTTTACGCACAACCAAGATTACTGTAGCTTTCATTCTTCGCTCCTCCACAAAATCAAGGTCGGCGAGGCGGGACCTGATGTTCCCTTCTTCATCGAACCCTTCTGTCAGTATGGTGGGCATGGTATGCCAGGGTGAAGAAACGTTGGCTTTCAAAACATTCCCAACAATGGAACCAAAAACTGATGTGCCTAAATTTTACAAAAGCCTAAACGCACTAGTTGAGATGTCGTTTCATCCAGATAGAAACAGATAGGTTCACGATGTCAAGTTCAAAGAGTTGACGAAGTCAAAGGAGTAAAAACTTGGAGCGCAAGTAAGCTTGGGGTTAGGCTTCTAGATCCATATATGAGAATGAGAGGTGGTATTGTTACTGCAAAATGAACACACCAAATAACGATGAGACCTGGAGTGATTCTGGGACACTGCCTCGGGCGTGAGAGTAAGATCTCTTGCCGGAAAACATCGAAGGAAACTAAAGAGCTTTTGAAAGAAAGGTCTCAAGAAAATTATCTCAACTTGAGAGCCTAAAGAGAGAAATGAATTAAGGTTTGGGATTCTGGATCGTGTGTATTGGAATTAGGATTCGAATCGAGATCCCTTTCTCTTTTCTGAGAGGGGGTATTTATAGACCTCACCAAAGGTGTGCCCATGTCGCCATCTGGCGAGGTTGAGCTTTCGGGATCACTTGCGGGGACCACGTCTTGGGGTCATGTCTTTGGGTCACCGATTCTAGGTCTCAGATATTCAGTCCCTTTGTTCTGAGTGTCTTGTCCCGAGTTCATGGCGATTGTGAGAAGTACCCACGTGACGCGCATGTGACCCGCTTGGGTCTATTGGGTCAAGTTGGGGAGGAGGACACACTCACGAGCGAGGTTTGAATAACCCGGGTTCCTTGTAACCGAGGCCATGGGGATGCACACGAGGGGCATTGGAGCTCTCATCAGTCCGGAACCTCGGGACCGAATCATTGGGCCTCATCCTAAAGTCTTATCATTGGGCCTCCTGGGGTGGTTGGTGGACGTTGTGGCCGAGCCCATGTCCTTGGGCCCTTTGAACAAAGTCACTTGGTCCGTCAATTACGTGGTGCCCATATGCCACGTGTTGTGCTTTGATTGGTTCTTCATACTTATAATTTTTGGTTAGCATCAGCTGTTATTTTCTAATTAATGAAAGTTGAAAGTTTTCCATAAAAAAAATTCATTTAAAAAAAAAATAATAAAATAAAATTTCAACTAAACAAAGATTTAAAATTTTCAAAGTTTTTAAAAATATAAAGTAAAATTGAAAAATTAAAACGGGAGACATGATAAAAAAATGTTGAATAAATTACTCCTATGGTCCCTCTACTATTAGGTAATGGACCGAAATAGTCCCTAAACTTAAAAATGGACCGTAGTAGTCCTCGTACTATAAAAAACTGAACTCAAATAGTCCCTACCATCAAGTTCTGTCCAAATGACCGTTAAATTGACTGACGTGGATTTTTTTTGATTAAAAATACTTCAAAAATAAAAACATTTGCCACTTGTTGTGTTTTGATTAGATCATATTATACAGTCAACATTTTACGTGGCAATTATGAATTAAAAAATCTTTTGGCCACGTGTCGCGTTCTTATTGGCCAATTTAATATTTAAACGATTTAAAAAAATAAAAATGAAAATTAGTTTGATTATTAATTATTTTATATGATTTCATTACCGGAAAATTCATAGACTTTCCAAAAAATTCATAATCTCGCCGAAAATTCACAAACTAACCGGAAAAATCATAGCATCACCGGGAAACTCATATACTCGCCGGAAAATTCATAACATCATCGGTAAATTCATTAACTCAACCAATAATACTTAAATTCGGGATAATTACAAACAAAAATAACATAAAATTACAACATCAACAACGTTGCACCAATTTACTCCCATATTGTTCAACAAATTACAACAAATTAGTACAACAGATGCCACCCAAAAATTGGACCCAAAAATAACTCAAGCATCGCCGGAGCTGTTCCTCATGGCTTGCATCGCCGAATCTGTTCCTCATGGCCTCTATCGTCGGAGCTGTTCCTCACGGCCGGATCTGGTCGCCCATGCATCTTATACGAGCTCCAAGCCACGCATCTCTGAGCTCTCAGCTCCCTTCCCGGCCGCTGCTCCAACGCCTCTATCGAAGAAGAAGGAGCAGCGACGACGATGTGAGTAGCCATGGCGGTGACGGATCTAAGGTGCACAATTAGCTTGGGACAAGGAAAAATAACTGCAATGGCCCCCCTTTTACTACTATGTTCGAGCAATATCGACGCTCATGGCCATGGGATCAACACCGCAAGAGCTGTTACGGGGGGTCGGATGAAGACGGATCCGTGAGCGATGATGTGGCAGCCATGGTTGCCGGATCTTGGAGCTCGGTGACGATGCATGGTGGGTGAGGCCGGTGAGGCCGTGGACGGAGATTGGTGGAGAAGGAATAGCAGCCATGGTGACAACAGTTGAGGTTGAGGGTGAGGGTATGAGGGTTAGGGTAGGGTTTGTAATGGTTTTTTTTTTTTTTTTTTTTTTATTTTCAAATTAGGTTTTTAAAGAATTTTTTTAAATAAGGTTTTTAATGGTTTTGAAAAAATAATTATAAAAGAAATTTTAAATTATAAATTAACCAATAAGATATTGACACGTGTCAACCTAAAATTTTAAAAAATCAAATATTCACATCAGCGCTGATTGTGTAATATGTTGTATTTATGAATTATTTTTATTAAAAAAAATTGCCAGATCAGTACAATTTAACGGTGAAACGAATGGAATATGACGGCAGAGACGAATGAGATTCGTTATTATATACTACAGGGACTTGTACAATTCATTTTAAAGTTCAGGTACCAATTCGGTCCACTTATGATAGTAGAGAGATTATATGAGTAATTAATTCAAAAATGTTTCGTAAGAACTAAACTAGTCTAACCTTGTGAGTAGGTATTGGAAAGTCTTCACTGTTTGGGAAGAAATGGAAACACGTTTCTACAGGTGATTGGACAATTGGTAGCTGCTACTCGCGTGAACCTACACCTGACAACTACCTCACCACATTCCCAATCTTAATCTCACCAAAAAAACCACTTATAATACTAAATTCATTTTTAATGATCACTTTAATGAACTTCTGTCGCTTTTTTAGAAAAATAAAAAATACTTTTGGAACAAAATACAAATCATTATCTGCTACAATTATTTGTCAATTTCTCTCATTAAATATAGCGCCACACCTTCGTTTTCTCACCAATTCAAAACTTGCCATCATCTCGTATCGGCGTCGAGTATATCACGTGAAACTGCCATCTTGGAAAGCGTCCTAGTGGCAAGTCTCGAAATAATCTTAAAATCTGGGCCCAAAGTTGTATCCTACTAGGATCTGAAGGATAGAAAATTTTCGCACTTTGATGGTGCATTCCCGACCGTTGGATCGACCTAAACTCCACATCGGAATCACCAAACTAAACCCAACAATGGCTTTGACGTAAGAGAGCGCTGATTGGTTGACTGTACGGTAACATTTCCCAGTCCCGGCTCAGCGGGCCCCACCTTGGACCGTGCTATAAGTCCGTGTGCGTATGAAACCAACTTATCAATTTCTGATAAGAGGTAAGTGGGTGTGCTTATCACCCTCTTTCTCTGTCTCCTCATCCTATAAAAATCAACATTTCCGCAAATGCATTATTTCTTCTAGAGAGAGAGAGAGAGAGAGAGAGAGAGAGTTTTCTTCTTCTTCATCTCTGGAGAGAGAAAGCTTCGAATGAGCTCTCTTCCTCTTCGTGGGCGGTGTTGGGCAGCTCCTTCAATCGATCTCTTTGTATGGTAGGAAGGTGAGAGCTTGTCGGAACTTTCTCGCTCCTTTTGAGCTCGAATCTGCACCTTTAAAATCTCTTTTGCTTTTATTGTGTCTTCGCTATCTTTTTGTTCAGTTTTAGCATTTTCTCTTTTGCATCGTCGGTTCCCATGTGGTATAAAGCTGATTTGTTATCTCTTCGATCCAGTAAAGGAACCCTAGATTTTCTCTCCCCCAATTTTGTGCACAAAATGTTGTCTTGCTTGTGTTCTGAGGGCGGTTCAGTGATCTAGTTCTGGTTATGGTTTTGGGTATTTGTTTGATTTATTCCCATATTTGGGCGATTTGTAGCTGACCCTTTTTAATTTTTGTTTGTGAAATTTCGAATTTTGCGGTTACAGATCTAGGGTAATATTTGGTGAATTTTGTGCTTCTGGAATTGAACACGCCGCGGTACGATGTCGTCTCTTAGTAGGGAGCTTGTGTTCTTGATATTGCAGTTTCTCGATGAGGAAAAGTTTAAGGGGACCGTTCACAAGTGGGTTTCTATTTTAGTTATTTGTTAATTTTTTAAACTTATTAATTGATTTTTTTTTATTTGGTTTGGAATAATGATGAACTACCAGAACCTCATTAGTGTTTTTTTCTTTTTGAGTTAAAAATAGGCTTGAACAGGAATCTGGGTTTTTCTTTAACATGAAATATTTTGAGGAGGAGGTACAAAATGGCAACTGGGATGAAGTTGAGAGATACCTCTCTGGTTTCACTAAAGTTGATGACAACCGCTATTCGATGAAAATCTTTTTTGAGATAAGGAAACAGAAATATCTCGAGGCATTGGATAAGTAAGTACCATATTTCCGGTTTATTGTATTTGACATTTTTAAATTATATTTGAGTGGTGTAAATTATTGGAGTATATGGATTGTTATAGGCATGACCGGGCAAAGGCTGTGGATATATTGGTCAAGGACTTGAAAGTTTTTTCCACATTTAATGAAGAGCTCTTCAAAGAAATCACCCAGCTCTTGACATTGGAGAACTTTAGGTATTTGGTCATGGCACATACTAAGTCTTATTTAAAAGTGATTGTAGTGTATGGAGTCTAATTGGGCTTACTGCGTCACAGGGAAAATGAACAATTATCCAAATATGGGGATACTAAGTCTGCGAGAGCTATCATGTTGGTTGAGCTCAAGAAACTTATTGAAGCGAATCCCTTATTTCGTGATAAGCTGCAATTTCCTAACCTTAAGAATTCCAGGTTACGGACTCTCATAAACCAGAGGTAAATTTTTAGTTCTATACTCAGCTTCAAATTGACTTGAGGTGTCCTTTGGAAGTTAGAACCATTTACTCTGTTTTCTATATCATTTTGAGCTAGTCCATCTGCATTTCATGTTATTCATTAGGCTATTGTGGTTCCATGTAAACGACAGTGAACAGTTTCAGTGGAGGTTCTAACCTTTTTAAGTCAGGGAAATGGTCAAGAAATGTTTAGTATTACCAAATTATCCGAGAAGTATTGCCTGGATTAGCTCTCATCCCTTTTGGAGTGCATTGTATACTGTATGCATTCTCTAGGAGCAGCATGCATTTTTTTTTTTTTTTTTTCAGTTTTTGTTGGCCTATAGTATTATTTTGGCTTTTGCTGACGCTAATCCTCTTCATAAACCTAAGTTATTTATTTGGTTTTTTATCACAGTTTGAATTGGCAGCATCAACTCTGCAAAAACCCTAGGCCTAACCCGGACATTAAAACTCTTTTTGTGGATCACTCTTGTGGACAACCAAATGGTGCTCGTGCTCCATCCCCGGCCAACAACCCTCTTCTAGGTTCAATACAGAAAGCAGGAGGCTTTCCTCCTTTAGGTGCTCACGGGGTGGGTGGTTCAGCATAGTAGTCTTATAAGTTTTATTTTATGGTTATTATATGCTTTATTTTTTACTAAATTGATGTCTTTGACCAGCCTTTTCAACCTACATCAGCACCAGTTCCTGCACCAATAGCAGGTTGGATGTCTAATCCCTCCACTCTAGCCCATCCATCAGTTTCTGGAGGCGCTATTGGTCTTGGTGGTCCATCAATCCCTGGTAGCAACTTTTTTCTTCCGTGTCTTTTGCAATGTGGATTCAAGATAACCAAATTATAATTCTAATGCACTTCAAGTATGTGATTACTTTCATGATAACTGAGATTTCTCATTGTCTTCTACAGCTGCATTGAAGCATCCTAGGACTCCTCCGACCAACCCTATAGACTATCCATCTGCAGATTCAGATCTTGTATCTAAAAGAACAAGGTCCATGGGGATTTCTGACGAGGTAGCTTGGTTTGGCTTCCACTGCAACTAACAATGCAGTGTATTTCTGTTGGTTTTTGAAACCCTGTTACAATGATTGTGATCGTCTTCATAAGTTCAGTTCATGTTGTGCAGGTAAGTCTTCCTGTGAATGTGCTGCCAGTAACATTTCCGGGTCATGGTCACAGTCACGCTTTCAATGCACCTGATGACTTGCCAAAGGCCGTTCTACGAACTTTGAATCAGGGCTCATCTCCTATGAGCATGGATTTTCATCCTGTACAACAGACTCTACTTCTAGGTCTGGAAAGAGATAATCATTTTTACATTTTATGCTTTGCGTGATTGTTAACAATAAGACATCCAGGCATTTGTATACTTATTATTGCCAATATGATGTTTCAGTGGGTACCAATGTGGGGGACATAGGGTTGTGGGAAGTTGGTTCAAGGGAGAGACTGGTTTCAAGAAACTTCAAAGTTTGGGATCTTGGTGCATGCTCAATGCAACTTCAGGTGGGTCTTTTATATGTATTGTGAATGCTGTACCTTTTGGAGTTGAAGTTTGAAAGTTGGAACTCATTTTCATGAAATTCAGGGAGCTCTAGTTAAAGATCCTGGTGTGTCTGTAAACCGCATAATTTGGAGTCCAGATGGTTCTTTGTTTGGTAAGCTTGAACCTATTATAATTCTTCTGTTTCCAGCATGATATAATTTGGAGCTTACGATTTTGAAAGAGTTGGAGCAATTCTCGAACATATTCTTTTCTTTTTTGCAAGTTGATGTTTCCTTGTTCTTTCAATGCAGGAGTTGCATACTCGAGGCACATTGTACAAGTATATTCGTATCATGGGGGTGATGATGTGCGGCAGCACTTGGAGGTCTGAATCATTTGTTTATTTACTGTCTGAAAAATTCCCTCCACCCTTGTGATTGCTATTTAAAGTTACTCGGATTTTTCTTTTCTAGATTGACGCTCATATTGGTGGAGTAAATGATCTTGCATTTTCCCATCCCAATAAACAACTATGTGTAATTACCTGTGGAGATGACAAGACCATCAAGGTTGGTTTTATTATATTTTGATTGTTTATTTTGCAAAAAATTAGAGATTCTTTCTAATTTTGCATTATCATTCTAGGTCTGGGATGCTGCTACTGGTGCAAAGCAATATACTTTTGAAGGCCATGAGGCTCCTGTTTATTCTGTCTGTCCTCATTACAAGGAAAACATTCAGGTAACAAGTCCTCAGTTTCTTTCATGTTTGTCTTCATACCTGACTTTTTCTTGACTATATACTCTATTATGGTTGTATCTCAATTATATCCTTTTTTGTGATATGCCTTTTGTACTCGTATATACTTCAGTTCATCTTTTCAACTGCATTAGACGGAAAGATAAAAGCTTGGTTGTATGACAATTTGGGATCCCGAGTTGATTATGATGCTCCTGGTCGATGGTGCACTACAATGGCCTATAGTGCTGATGGAACAAGGTTGATATACTTGACCTGTTGTGTTACTGCCATAGCTCTACTGCATTGTTGTATTGAAATTGAATGTGTTTTCCTTTTCCCTTTTTTTCTGGTTGTGGTTGAATTGGGGTGTGGATATGCAGGCTCTTTTCATGCGGGACAAGCAAGGATGGTGAGTCATATATTGTTGAATGGAATGAAAGTGAAGGAGCTGTGAAGAGGACTTATCAAGGATTCCGGAAACGTTCTTTGGGTGTTGTTCAATTCGATACTACTAAAAACCGATTTTTGGCTGCTGGTGATGATTTCTCCATTAAGTTCTGGGATATGGATAATGTTCAACTTTTGACTTCTATTGATGTTGATGGAGGCCTCCCAGTAAGTTGATCATTTTCAACTGAGGTGTAATAATTTTCTGAAAAGATAGTTGCTCACTTTTGCATTAACTGATACTCAGGCTAGCCCACGTATTCGCTTCAACAAGGATGGGGCTCTCTTGGCTGTTTCTGCTAATGAGAACGGTATCAAAATTTTGGCAAATTCAGACGGTATTCGTTTGTTGCGTACATTTGAGAATCTTTCGTATGATGCCTCTAGAGCATCCGATGCTGCAGCAAAGGTAATAAGATGATTTTCCACCACATGTCACCCAAGATTAGGACTTCAATTGTGCCTAATATATGAGTTGTCCCGTGCAGCCTACTATAAACACAATTTCAGCTGCTGCTGCAGCAGCTACTAGCACTGCTCATGCTGAAAGAGGTGCTTCTGTGGTTGCTGTTTCTGGAATGGTTCGTTGTACTCGCTTAAATATTTCCACTTTAGCTGCATCATCTTTCTTTCATTAAAGTCAAATATCTAGTGCTATCATTCACATCAAATTAACATTTGATGAGTCTGTCCAGAATGGAGATGCTAGGAACTTGGGGGATGTGAAACCTAGAATAACTGAAGAAAGCAATGACAAATCAAAGATTTGGAAGCTTACTGAAATCACTGAACCATCTCAGTGTAGATCCTTGAGACTTCCTGAACACATGAGAGTAACAAAGGTACCATGTTTGTTTGTGGGTTTTCCGTGGGAGATATCCTGCATAATGATAGCTTTGATCATGTTTGTCATTAATGTTACTCATTACTATTGCAATATTTAGTGTGTTGCCCCTTCTGTGTATTTGTATAACTTGTTTGTCTACCAGTATACACATTGCTCTGTATATAACCGTTGTTGCATGATAAGGAGCTCGATACATAGGAAGACTTTAAAGTGTATCATGCTTGATTATAGGTGGTGAGCCAATTAGTTCCTAGTGATATATTTTAGAAGATCTATAGTAAATTTTCTATGATAAAATTGATATTTTCTTACCACTGTAGTAGAATATGCGAAGACAAGATTAGTTAACACTTCTTCTCTTTTGGAGGTAAAAGAAACGAGAACTTCAATGATTTGAAGCGTGGACTTCTAACAACATTGGTTATGATGTTCCTGTACCTTATTTATTTTCTTCCAGTACTGTCACCTTGTGTAGCATTTGAATATTGAAGTTCAACACACCAAGCAAGTTTGGCTTATGCGTTTTAGTATATTAACAAACCTATAAGTATGTTTTGAAAATTGGTTCTTTGAGTCTAGTTAGTATTTTCATTTTGAAAAGAAGAAACAATTTACTTAGTATTTTATATTTGTCATAATTTGCAAGATATCATGGGAGTACTATTAGAATTTGTGGAGAAAATCTATGTCGCTATAGAATACATAATGATTTGATATTAGCAAGAAATGGATCTAATTCAAAACACTTTAGCATTGGCTCAAAACTGTGACTAAATTCCACTAACCTATAGTAGTTGAGTAATAGAGAAATGGTATTGACGAAACATCGGCACACTGTACAGAGTGCAAATTGGGACCCGCGATTCATTCTTAAACACACTTTCAACATGGGAATCAGATTAGAAAATAAAATAAAACATACAGGACACACTTTGGATACATGAATTGTGTGTCCTTTCCCTGATTTTTAATAGGGTTTTTTTTTTTTTTTT
>JAYMTA010004587.1:0-12458 GCA_036897625.1 Pelargonium cotyledonis
GCGAAATCGTGAAGCCGTTGGGGACGACAGGACATGAGGCGGACGGCGGCAGAACGGTGGCGGAAAGGGAGAGGATGTCGAAGCGGCCTTGGAAGGTGACGGGGCTGGTGGAGGGCTGCCGGAGAGTGACGTTGGCAACGGCGCCGGAGGCGGTGAGGACGCAGAGGGCGATACTCTTGCGGAGGCAGAAGGTGGAGATGGCGTGAACGAGGTCGTTGCCGGAGGGTACCTCGAGAATGTAAGGGCTCATGAGAGGCTCAATGTTGGAAACGAGGATGGGGGGCTTGGGCTTGTTCTTGGAGCCGGGAGGGCGGCCTCTGGGACGCCGGACCACCTCGATGGTGTCATGTTCGTCGGAGCTCCGGTGGAAGGGTTGAAGTTGAAGTTGAAGATGGTTATTATTATTATTATTATTATTATTATTATTAGTAGTAGTAGTATGGCGTAGATTCATGTTAGTAATATAGCATATAATATTGTTGTTATGGCGTTTGGGTGATCAATGCTATTATATATGGGTTTGAACAAAAACAAAAAAAAAAGGAAATTTAAGATTGGTGAGAAGAAAGTGTAAAAGTAGAGTAGAAATGGACGGTGGCGTTAATTGGAAAGCAAGTAAAGACTGATGAGAGAGAGACGGCGCCGCTAGCAGCTGGCTCAACTTGGAATGGAAATGGAGGCTGAAGTCAAGTGTTGTTGGGGTCCACATGTCCGTAAAGAGAAGATTTCTAATTTTTCTCGGACTCCAGAGTTTAGAGAGAATTTAAAGTATTTTTAACTACTTGGTTCAATATATATGCTTATTACACTGTTGTAATCATGGGAGTGTGTTTGTGTCAAGCTATGTATAATGATATTGCTTAGGCAACACATTTGCATATTGAAAACCAAAGGTTGGTATATGTACTTTCCCCTAATTTGAAGTCAATCAAAATGCTGCATACAGTGTAGATCTCAAAGTAACCACATCTCATCTTTACTACCCATCAACCAACGTATTCATCATTATTATGTATGTAGAATGTGTCATGACCATAAACACTGAATGCAAATCAATGGCATTGGACTAGGGACAATACAAAAAGGAGTCCCATTTTGCAATTGCAGATCTATCTTCACCATTTCATTCCCATTTTTTACAATTCAAATTTCATACTACTGTATAATACATTAATTGATCAAAAATTACTATGAAAAAAAAAACATTTTATTTGTCATGTTTTCTGAATAAAAGGGAGAGAAAGGAGAATCCAAATTACTTAGATTACAAGAGACTGTACCTAATATTTATCCCATGAACCAATATATAAAGTAAATTACTTTCAGAAACTACTACTATCTTACTTTCAATTCTCTCTGCCAAGCATATCACACTGTAATGAGCTCAATACAAAAGCTACAGCTTGTCGATGCCTCATTTCCATAAGTTCGGTATGTCTAGGACATTACTGCCTGTCACCATCAAAAACTAGAGACAAAGCTACTAGTAACAGAGGGAAACATGCCCAACTGCTAAGCCATGTTACAACGGGCGACTTTAAGAGAATTTTATACGGTTGAACGCTTTTATATAGAAGATTGAGGATGGGGGATCTTATTGGGATATGACCATAAGTAAGGAGACTAAGAACTTTATATGAACTACTGATCACAAGAGTCAAACAAGTTGGTTCAACGTCTTGCTATTTTTAGCTGAATTCCACCTGATACATGTTATGCTCTCGTTACGAAATCATCATATTGGCAGAAAATGAGCCTTCCATAACAACACGCCCACTGGGGTCAAGTCAAGCGTATTGCACGAAGGAACACATTTTATTACATCACTCCATACAAAAGTATAATCCAATATATCGTTTTGATGGTTGACAAATTATAATCTAAAAAAAAATGACTTGCAAAAATCAAATGAAAATTTATCAAGAATAACATTTGGTGCATAATTTACTCACACTTAATTGACTAAAAAAGACAACACAATGATACTGGAAATGGCAAAAAGTAGGAGGAAGTTTGGTAGCTCAACCGTTTCATATACGAGCGACATAGGAATTGGACTGGGTGACATACCTCACCCATCGATATGGATTATAAGCTTTTGACTTCTTCACTATCTGCAAGTATTTGACCTGCACTCACAAGGAACAATAGGAAGCACAGTTTTACTCTGGTAAAATATTGATTGTTCAATTGCTAACAAAAATGAAAAGAGTTAGATAACTGAGTGAGCGCAGAGTATAATTACAGAGCACAGACCATCCTGGCCAGAGTGGGAGACACATAGAAAGTTGTTAGATTGAAAAGCAAAATAATACTTGGCCACCAAAACGTTCTTCAGTCTAATGGCCCTCTGCACAAGGCCTCCAACTATTGTGGGGACTGAAAATGGTCATTTATGTGCACAGCCTTACCCCTATATTTTTGCAAAGAGAAAATTTTCAAATCCAAAACCTAAATGTCAAAAGGCCTAAATCTTGAAGTCTAATGGTAATTCCTAGTAACTGGCTTCCATTCTATCCTATTTTTTTAAATGCTGGAGCGAATAACGATGAGTCTCCAACTTAATGATGATTCGAACCAAGTATCAGCCACAAGGATGATAAATGATCTTACATGTGGTAGGAAAACCCCCAATGATCTTACTGATTCCAGTTGAATGAATCAACTGTGCTTCAATCACAAAATTCATACACACTATCATGCCAGTACTGTGAAGATAACCAGACTGCAAAAAAGAGTTGAATTCGGATTAAGATTTAAGACAATGTCTTACTTGAAGCTTTGATGCATTATACATTGGTATTGTAAAAGTCATGCTAACAGGTCCAGATTCTTTTGTAAGATTTCCTGTAACAAGCAATAAAGATTTGCATTATCAAAACAAAATAATCAGATGAAAATAATTTATAGTTCAAGTTTATTGTGAGCTCTAAGATAATTAAATTATAAAAGGACAGAACTCAGAAGAAATGATACCATGTGATTCCTGTGAAAATGTCAGCTTTGCACGTAGAGTGCATTCAGATCCACCAACAACCTGTTGTTAAGCATTAGATTTATCAGCAATGTGTTCTTCTTTCCCCTTTTTGTTTTTCAATGAAAAAAACTAATTGCACGACAATGGATAACATATCCAACTAAAAGATCAAAATTGCATTCAACAGTGCAAACCCTTGACACCATTCAAAAGAAATTATTTCTCACCTTCTTTAGACTCCATTCAAGCCTCTTATTTGTCTCCTTGAAATCTGCTGTTTGTCCAATAGCTCCTTGTTCTAGCTCAAAAGTGGCTCTGTGTTGAATTGAAAATTTAACCAATGAACAATTTCACTATAAATTAAAACCACAAGTAGTTTCTGAACAGCTGGTGTCATCTGACTGTGTTAACTCTTTGATTCTTAGATACAATGAAAATAAAAATTCCTACTCATAATGCACTAGCGTGATCTGCTTATAATCTCTTGTAAGGTTTAATGGCCTTCCTTCAGGCCAATTTTAGGTCTGTCTAAACTTTAGCAGCCTTCCCAAACATTAATTCAAACTTTGAAACAACACTTTACAGACAACAGATCTATCAAATCAACGTCATGACACAATCCAAGAGAATGTAGCGAAAACTGCCTGGTAACTGGGCCTTTAATATCCATGTAACTGACATAGCCGGACAGTTCCTTAGCATTATGATATTTCATGTCAGCAACTTTTGAACTTTTATTCTGCATTCATGATTATAAGTAATTTATAACAGGTACATCAAACTGACAATTTATATGCTCGGTTCCAATGAGGCATTCAAATTTGTGAAGAGCCATGATTAATAAGCTTTCTGAACTCTGAAGCATAGCTAAACCATGAGAATAATATCTTGTATTTCCTCTGATATTCAACATCTAGGCAATGTCCAAAATATGTAAAAGAAATCTTATTTACTTGCCATATTAAATATGATAAAACTATATTTAGACATACCTGTAAGTATATTTTGGAAGTGGCATTTGTATCGAAATTGTATTTGCTGTAATGCTCGAGGAAAACTCAGCATATACTTTAAGAATCACTTCAGCCTAAGATTGAAAAAGTGGTGTCTAAATAGAAGCCCAAATTAAACTGAAAATATTCATGCTGATTTCTAACTTTCTAATAAAACAAAATACCATTTGAAATGACTTATGACAGGGACAGTAAAAATTGGTACATGGAAATTATGATTTATAACAAGACCCAAAAATAACATGAAAGGAGCCGGCTCAGTGAACAAGGTTCCCACCATTGTGAGTTCTAAAGAGGGTTATCTATGTATGCAGCCTTGCCCCAGATTTTGCAAAGTAGTTACCCTAGCTTGAGCCCATGACCTCAAGGCCACAAGGCAATAACCTTACTGTGTCAAGGCTAACCCTCGCCCAAAAATAATATAGAAATAAAAGTTTATTTTAAACCCATAACTGAAGACAATATGCATCATACCTTAAGGGATCCTGCCTCCTCAATCAATGTGTTAATTCGGAAAGGAGGCTTAAATTCCTGTGTCATACGGTAGTTCATCACAGGAAATTCACCATCTGGTGGTATCTGACAAATATTAGCAAGATAAGAGAATTACAAAAGATAAAAAGAATTCTCTCAAATCAATGCACAAATTAAACTTCACATTTTCTTACTTCCACTCACCAAAGAAAGAGTTCTGTCCGCATCAAAATTTTCAAGACGCACAGATTCATGGAAATTACAATCATCAAGTATTACTGCTCCTGACACAGTTGAACTTCTATAATCTGTTACAGAAAAAATCATCTCATGAGATGCTAAAAGGCACAGGACATTTTTTTTTCTTGTAGTAATAACTAACAATTAGATCATAAAGAGCAGCTATAGATGTGTTATACTATCATCCAAACTGCATACATGGAAAAATAACAGAAAGGATGATAAACTTCCAAACACAAATTTCAAAAGGCAACATTTCATCACGGATAAAAAAAAAATTAATAGCAGACAACATCTGAAAACCAAATTTGTTCAATCTACACCAAACAATTGCTTTCACAACTTAAAGCCTTCATATCAAGCCATAAATTGATCTGCAGGTGCTACCACCAATTTGATATCAACTTATTGTGTAGAAAGGTCAGCTTAGAAGGTAATTGCGAGGTTACTATTGTGATGCATTACCATAAAGCGCTCTCCCGCCTCTTCCTATGCTTAGATCATCGTTAAGAGCTATTCGAATTTCTGGATTGCCAGAAAGGTAACTCTTCATTTGAATAGTGCCGTCAATCTCCGAGGTAAGTATGTATCCCTGTTCAACATAATATTGAACAGCATAACATGAACTAATAAACCATGTAATGATGATATTGAACAATTATAAATGAAGGTTCTGTGAGTGTTGTAATTATTTCTGTGTGTGCGCAAATCTATACAAAAATGTCAACATGCCAAGGAACTCATGAGCCATAACTAAAAGAACCTAATGAAGTGAAATTGCACAACCGCCTTCACATGCCTGATGATAAAAAGTAGGAAATGGCAAGGCTGACCAAAAACCTAGCCATTCTGTGATCTCAATTTTGCATGCATCTGATCTGCTATCTCTCTGCATTCTTTGATTTTGTTTGATTTTTTTAACTGATGATGATATTCTGTATATAATATTAATGATCAATGAGTTTTATATTAATTATCTGTATTAATATGTCATACATAAATATTATTAGTTATGTTAATAGCATATTCTCATCGTATCCTAGTTTTGTGAAAATTGTGTGTCACCGTGTCCATGCCCATACAACACAGATCCCTTTTCATGCATTTTCTTATACTTTGAAACACAAATAACAAGAACGAAAACAAGTCTGGTGCAAATTATGAATCAAATACTTACACTAGAGCTGAATGTTACACTGATTTTCTCAATTATATCCACAAAAATTTCCTCCCTCTTTCTACCCCCGGGCTCATTTGCTACAACAGATTTTGTGACAGCCGTTCCTGGCATTCTCTTGGTCCCTTGCTGGATGTAATTGCATCACATATACAAGTTGGGTATAGAAAATGACTGCAGCTAAGCATCAATCCTTAAAAAATATGACTCATATAAAATCGTACCATAAAAAGGGCAGCAGGACCAAGTGCCGGCAAACGTGCAGCATCAACCACAATCGGCTCATTGAAAATATAGGACTTCAGCAACTCAGTGGATGTTGTTTGCACATAACCGAAATCCTGACATGAAAAAAATATGACAGTAAAGTTAGAAGCAATGTAAGAACTGAAGATAGCAGCTTAGCTAAAAGCAACCACTTGCAGAGATGCACTTGTTCAACAATTCTTAAAACTAATAGGTTCTATAAGAAACTCGCATTGACTTGCATCAACTCAAGCATGTTACAAGACTTACTCGTGACTGTGTGTGCCACCCAGTAAAACTATTTTTAGAACTGCAAATGGAATTGTTAACCAAAAAAAGAAGGGGGAAATACAACTAAATGCAAATGAGGTAGATTAATATGTCAGAAGGGATAAAAAATAACAGTTTATACATGTAGCCAGAAAGATATAACAATCACCTTAATTTAAAAAGCAACAGTCAGGAGGCAACCTGATCAGAGTAAGTAAGAATGATAACTGAAATTTAATTTCATTTTAATACTAAATTCAAATAAAGGGTACTTTCATGGCTGAAACTCAGACAGTCCTATATATCCTTAAGAAACATACTTAAAACAAGAAAGCAGATGAGGGCAAAACTTACTATGACTTCATCAAGCAATTCATATACAAGCACAAAATTCTTCCGTAATGAGTCTTCATTCAGAACCCCAAGATAATCTTTGGTGACGCGGGCTATCCTTTGTAGAAGCTCCAGGACAAGAGTAGGTGACACATTAACTCTTGTGGTAGCAACGAACAATAGCCCAACAACCTTCACGTGAAAGTAGTTCACACCATCCACGTTCTAATATTGGACAGATGATTTAAGGTAATTAGCACACCAGTTTACAAAAAATCCAAATATCATTACTTACTTAAACTACTCCACCGATTATGTAGGAAGCAATGAGTAGACATAGAGCAAAGCTTAGCCTATTGCAACATTTGGATGCGAAAACCGAATCAGAGATCCAGAACATCATAACACCATTCAAACTGGCATAATGTGGCACTTGGAAATTACAAAATTTATTAATCTTTTCTACCATGTAGCAAGTTACTAGCTTGCAAATAGATTAGAATGATTATTAAAAAGAATAAAAATTCCGAGATTTTATTAATTAATCAAGTTATTTAATTATCTTATCATAAATTAAGAGAAAAAAAATTCAATTCAGCAAACATGGAGTCAATTCTCCACTTCGATTCGAAATCTCTCCTATGAAAGACAGCTATAGCTTAAATGTTATGTTTCATGGATAAGAAATTCAAAGACTAAGCAAACTACTTCATATTCAAGAATGGAGAACCAGTTAAGCTACTGCAACTGCTTGTCCTACAGAACACCGGATGATGCAAACACATAAATAATGAAGATGCATAAACTCCTGCACTTTCATTCGGGAAGATAATACCTACAAAGATAGGAGGTGCTTCTTCTTGTCCATCCTCATTCCAAAACTTCACCTTCCTGAAAAATATCTCCGCACTTCCTTTTGATACTTCACCACGATCTGCAATAATGCAATCAATTTCAATGATTAAATAGAGAAAACAAAGAACATTCATCATTCAAAAAGAAAATCAATCAATCGATCAGCTAAATTATCAAAACTGCAGAGGTTCAATATTCGCTCATTGCCGAAATTCATCAAATTAATTGCTTAGAGGAGTGATTGAAGATTTGAATTACAGAGTAGAACAGTGCATAGTGAAAAGCGATTAGATCAGGGAGAGAGAACAAAATTGTATGGAGATATAAATTGGATTGGCGATCAGATCTGGTGCGAAGAGCGAATATAGAGAGGAAGATAGGACTTACAGTCGCGAAAAACGATGTTATCGCCTCGCTGGGAGAGGACGAAGAACTGAGAGATCATGCTTGTGCTTCGATGCTTTACTGGTTTCTGCTCTGCTCTGCTTCTCCGTCCAACCTCTTAGCGTCGATTTGTTTTGCGTTTTGTTTTACGTTATTTACAACTTTGCCCACACAGGTCATGAAGTATTTCCTTACTAAAAGTTGTGAAACACCCGCCAAAGCATATTGAGATAAGCGACTAAGTGGTCAGTATTTTCTATAAGATTTCAAATTCGAGTTTTTCAGTCAAAAGTATTATTTAGCTCAAATGTTAAACAAACAAAATGATACTGTAAAACGACTTAAATGTGTCAACCCCAAATGTGTGGGCCAACTTATGAATCGAATCAATCTTAAAATTGTTGAAGTTTTGCTCGGATGGACACTTTTATGCTCGTTTGAGTTTAGCTCGAGCTTGAACCAACTTTTAAATTAGGGCTCGAGCTGGCCTCGGTAGAAAATAGTCAAATTCGAGTCGAGCTTGGCTTGACCAAATAAACTTCTTTTTTTTTATTTCACTGTAAGCACACTCAAGTACAACCCATACACCTATAACACATCAACATTTTAGAGGTGTTTTAAATTCGGGATCTCAGATATAATCACTAGCATTTATACTGCTCGGTCGATGTCATTTGTCTTAAAAAAGACTTGAAAGGATAAGTGAGTAGAAAGACATATCCCATCGCTAACAACATTTAACATAATCAACAAATACAAGTCTTCTTTTTGGTTATTTTCTTCATTTCTAATAGTGTTCTTGTTTCCCCTTGGTTCACAACTACTCTAACATTCAAAACACTCTTATTCTTAAGCCTCTTTCACAATTTATATTCAATTTTAATTACAAACTCATTACTAACCTTTTGAATAATCTCATACTCAAGAAAACTTAGATTTCCTTCATGCTCACATCATTTGCACAAAATTGACCATAGTGCTTACAATTGACATGATACATGTACAATGGAGGTTTCTACAATGCAGACTCCAATTTCTACATTCAACATCATTGTAGCAAATATGGAACAAAATATAAAGGTATATCTGCAACATGTACATTTACATTTCATTTAAAGCCTACATAATTTACAGGGAAAGAGATCATTTACATTAAATTCAGTTCAATTGTAATGGCAACCTCTGGGTATGCTGTTTTGGGGATGGACAGACAATCAAGATATTCAGTGCCAAAATGCTTCGTCTCTAACCGGTAATGCGTTGCCATTGCCATCAAAGCTGCTTCCATTTAGATCAAGTGTCCATTTCTCAAATGTGCAGTTTAGGAAATTATAGTATCCTCCATGAATAGTAAGCAAATGTCTCCTTACTCTGTCTTCTACCCAGGGGTAGCTCAGCAAGTTCAGCAATGAATGGTTGATCGATAACTGCAACATATCCACACAAAAATTAGAGATTTATCAGTATGAAACTGCACAACCATATTTCTTCTCCCAAATGGACCCGAAGATCTTATCTTCCTTGTAACTATAAATTTTAATCGTCGAGCCATATATAGATCATAGATGCAACTGAATATGATCAGATGAACATGGATCTAACAATACCACAAAAACTTGGTCTTCTGTTTCATGTCTCAGACTTAACATGGCTGACCGGCCAAGCCTATCTATGTAATGAAATCATCACTCGCTTTATGCATCATATAACAGGCTACTGAGGACCTTACATCTATCTATCCATAAGGATAAAGTGATAGTTGTCTACTTAGGACGAATTATCATTGTTTTACGTTTGGCAAGATTGAGAGACAACTCACTACAAAACTTCTATGATGGAGCAAAGGCCAATTCATTTCAACGTACCAATATATTGTCATGTTAGCTCAAATACTATTTCTATTTGGATATATACTCGAACATTAAGCAATAACAACCAAATTTTATGAGTTTGTAATGTTCATGTAAGCAAGTTTAAAATTTGGCCAGGATTGATAGCATTAGTCAAAGACGCACCTTCTCACAGTGCCTGCACTGTTGGTCGAAGCTAAGGTGCGAAGCATCAGCCTGTGTCCTTAACTTGGCAACTTTTGCATTGACAACCCAATTGTGAGCGAAACTACTGAAATCAGAAACAAAATCAAATCAAATCCTAGGCCATAAAGTATTAATTTGATTCAACGAAAATTAAGTGTAAGCAAACCTTGAATCTACACCATCTTGCATCTTCATGAGAGTTTCAATTCCTCCACAACCACTGTGGCCAATGACTAATATGTGTTCAACCTGGAGTCAGCGATATACATGTTGCACTCTCAGAGATTATGATTTAGACGTATAAATGAAAGATGTAAAGATTCTTGTGATTTTTTCTCAAACGCACTTCTTTACCCCTCTAAAAATCATAATAATCTATAAGCTCAATACGAACAACGTCACTTACTCCAAGAGTATTAACTGCAAACTCAAGAGCGGCGTTAGTTTCTGATGGACCATTCTGCAAATGGATAGAAATAAAGTCGAGCTGAGTCAGTTTCTGATGGTACTTTAGATTTTACTTAATATTAAGACGATACAGAAAACATGAACAAGGCCATACCTGAAGAGGGGGAACAAGATTTGCTACATTCCGAATCATAAAGGCTTCCCCCGGTTGAAATCCTAGAATGTTAGAGGGGCACACCCTAGAGTCTGCACAAGCAATTACCATAAACTGTTCTTGAACTTGTAAGTTTATGCAGAACTATACAGATTCATTTACAATCAACGTAGAAGTACAAAAAAGGCAATAATTGCTTACCTTTGGAGATTGTGCTTCAGAAAGAGATTGAAAAAGCTCTGACTTTGCCCTATTCAAAAGCATAAGTTACTTAACAAACCAAAACCAAAATTTTGCAAAGCCAAGAAAGCACTCATTTGCTTACTCGTACCCACTACTTACAAATATCTTTGTTTCTTAAAGCTGAGAAACCTCCGTTCCATCTCAGCAAACAAGTCCAGTTCGTCTTCGGTTTCAGCCAAATTGTCCACTTTAAATTTTGTATTTTCTTGAGTGAGCCCTAAAGAATCACTTGATACCTTTGGTTTTAACCCGGTAATTGGATTTTTCCTACAAATAAAGGCGCCACATGGTTCAAATAAACGTTTTGGAACTCAACCACAATCCATTTCAGATTACATAAAAGTAGATACATTCTTATATTTTTGAGTCATCGGCATAAGTTACAATAACTTTCCTTTCAAGATCAATAAGGAACATTACGAAAAATTGATCATCCAGAGAATTTTACAGCAATCAGAAAAAAATCCTCTACTCTTTTGACATGCATATACATGATCATTATCCTGAAATAGTATCAAATTCCTTAGGAACCAACCTCTTGAGACTCCAAAAAACCATTGAAGATCAAAAACCAAAGAAACTGCAAGCACAAACAGTAGACAATTTGATCAACTACCCAAAACCCATAGCAAATTAGGCAACTATATATAAAATCCCCAATCAAGAGAAACCCATTTCTCATTCCTTCCAAAACTTGATCAACATCAAATAAAGCTTGGACCTTTATCAAATCTAGTTCACAACCCATAATTCTTACCTGAGAAAAGGCGGTAACCGCAAATGGGTTTCATCATCAGCTTTCCCCAATCTGGTCTGTAAATGAAAAAATCAAAACAAAAGTTAAAAATCAAACCAGAAATGATAAAAAAAAAATAGAATAGGAAGGAGCTTAATGACCATGTACGAAGCTGGTGGCAAGTTTCTGTGAAGACCCATGAAAGGAACAGTGAAGGGTCGAAAAGCTGCCATTGTTGAAGCAATTGAACGAGCTTTTGAACCTGCAATCAAAACAAGAATAGACATGACAAAATTGAGCTAATTTATTGAATGATCGATCCAGCAAGAACATAACACTTACGAATTGGCCACACCATGCTTGTACCACTGATCTGTAAAGTCTTCACATGATCCCAACGATATTCTTATTTATTTGTAGCCAAAATAATAATGATAATTGCAATAAAAATAATGGAATGGTTTATTATTTGGTGGTTCATGGTGAGAATTGAGAAGTGCATGCATAGATGACATGATCATGACATGATATTCTTATCCAATTACAAGCTGTCTTAATAGTTATCCAAAAATATGGGAGTCTATTAGATGAGAAGACAAGTGTGGAGACCAGAAAATAATTGATTTATTATAATTTTTTTTTTTTTGGTTGAAGTTATGCCATGGAAAATGTGAATTTAAAGCGACATATACACAATACTTTTTTTTTTTTATAAACTTATACACAATACTTTATCACTTAAATGATAAGGAAAATATATATTAATTGATAGTATAGCAGTGTGTGTTCCCTTTTTAGTTTGTGGTTCTGATGGTTGAAATTGGAAAAGGGTTAAATACTCTGAACCTTTTCTATCTATTCGATAGTATAACCATTTTTTAATGGGTTTAATACTCTTAAATACCCCCCCTT
>JAYMTA010004588.1:0-12456 GCA_036897625.1 Pelargonium cotyledonis
TGGGGGGGGCGGAGCCTCTTAGATACGAGGCTCCATGACTTGGCGGGGGCGAGGCTCGTAGAGATGAGACTCTATAACTTAGTGGAGGTGAAACTCCTGGGGACGAGGCTCCATAACTTGGCGGAGGCGAGGCTCCATGACTTAGTGGAGGTGAGGCTCCTAGAGATGAGTCTCCATAACTTTGTGGAGACGAGGCTCCATAAGTTTTTGGAGACGAGGCTCCATAAGTTTTTGGAGACGAGGCTCCGAAACTTGGTGAAGACGAGACTCATAAACTTTGTGGAGATGATGCTCGAGGCTCTTGGAGACGAGACTCCATAACTTGGTGGAGGAAAGACTTCTGGAGACGAGGCTCCTTAACTTTGTGGAGTCGAGGCTCCTGGAGGAGAGGCTTCATAACTTTTGTGGAGACAAGGCTCCAAAACTTGGTGGAGGCGAGACTCTTGGAGATGAGGCTTCAAAACTTTGTGGAGGCAAGACTCTAAAACTTTGTGGAGATGAGGCTCCAAAACTAGGTGGAGGCAAGGGTCCAAAACTTGATGAGTTTTCCATTGTATACACGTTACATGGTAAAAATTAAGTTTTATTATTTCTTCAAGTTGAGTTACAAAGTTTGCTCAACTCTCTTGTAGGAGTACATGAAAACTTTCCTAAAATAGTGCTTCTTGAGTTTATTGGCATGTTGTGGGTCATGTCAAGCTCCAACTAGCTTTCCTAGAGCTATCTTCACTCTAGTCTTCTTCATAAGCCCTTTTTCTTTCCCTTGTGGTCAATGTCACTCTTGAAATGGGTTAGTTTTCCTTTCGTGAGTAGTTTCTCAATTGTAATCTTGAGGTCGAAGCAATTCTCAATGTCGTGGCTCATGCATTGGTGGAGAACACAATACTTCTCCACATCTCTTCTTCTTTCCTCTCCCAGCGGAAAGACTAGTCACTTCACATCCTCTGTTTGTTCGATGTAATTGGAAACATATTCATATTCTGCTGCTAGAAGGGTAAACCTGACTCTAGAGGAGTCTTCCTTTCGAAATCTATTATTCAGATTCTTTTCATCATTTTCTTTAGATCTCTGACCACCTTTGTTGGCTACAAACTTCGCAGATAGCGTAAACGGTTCATCGGCATAGATATGGTCATAGGCCTTTCCTAACATCTTATCCCATGTTTTTGGCTTGTAAGTGACAAACGTGGTGTAAAGTTCATTGATCATAAGACCAGCATTGAATGCCATGCACACCATCTAGTCAGTGATCTTACCACACTTATGCACTTTGAATTTCTCAACATAAAACTTCAGGGAGTCGCCTTAAGCCAGCTTGATATGGATCAGTTGAGTTTGGTCCATTTTGAATCGTCCAACAGTTTTGAAGTTGGTTAGGAACAAACTTTTCAATTGTTCCCAACTGCCGATGCTTCCCTCAGGAAGGTTGTGATACCATGACTGCGTCGGATTCCAAGTACTCCTTTCTTATTCAATTTGGCTCGATCCGTTGAGCCACAAAGTACCCCACTCATTTCTTCTAAATTCTACCTTCCTAATTTGAGGAGTGCATACAATTCACAAGAATTGGGGTCAATTTTTAGTCCCCTAAGGTGATTGTTAATGATTGTGGCACTAACCGTGAAGTTTTTGCCCCGAACCATAACTCGAATCGAAGGGATTTGACCAATATTATGAACAAAATTTAAATCAAATTCTCGTGTAACATTAAATGAACCATGCGACTTATAATGCAAGACAAAATAAGCCCATCCCAATGCAGCAATATGAGACAAGAAAATCTTAACCGCTCATTCCACCCATCAGAAACCCTTTTCCGGAATCTATTTCGCACAATGGGCAATTAACTTTTCATGGTGCTTGAATGCCATTTTCGACAAAAAGATGTGCGGGTCATAGACCGATAATTGCTTATGATTTTCACTTTTTGGGTGATCTTGAGAATCACCTTAATCCTTGGGCACGTCGAGAGGGGCGTAGCATCCCTAGGATTCTCCTCCCACAATGATGCATCACTTGGATCTTCCTCAATGGAAGCCTCTTGATTATCATCATCAACTTCCATAGAAGAAGAAGATGACAACTTAATGGGATATCAACCGTAGAGTTAGAGAAGCGATTTCTCATACTCATTTTTGAGCATCTTGACATCAAAAAGGTAATGAGGTTTTGAAAATCAAAAGTTTAAATAAAGAAAATTTTAGAGAAAAGACACCAACACAACCAACCTACAAGCCTCTAATGATTAAGGAATTGATAAAGATGGAATTTTGCACCTAATTATCTTGGAGGAGAGCTTCAATGGAGGTTTAACGGAGTCTTCAAGTTTTTTTAGAGAAGAAGCCTTAAAGTGAAACTATTGAAATAAGGTTTTAGAGGTCTAAAACTTATGGGATGAGGCTCTGAATTTCGAGTCCTATATAGAATACGTTAAGAAACAAAGCAAATCCCCAAGCTTACCCAAAAATTCTTTCTAAGACCCAAATTTTTGAAAATTGGAAATAAGTTGCAGACGCGTCGCCGCGACGTAGTTGAGTTTACGCCTCAGTGTGGCAGAGTTTACGTTTCGGCATGGCCATGTTAGCGGCATGCATGTCCTTGCTTTGGAGCCTCCAATGACAGCGCCCTTCGGTAACCCTGATTTCTCTATCGACGAAGTGAGATAAAGACAGAGATGAACAGAGATGGATTCAAGATGGACGAAGATGGAGGGATATGGTCGGAGATGGCGATGGTGATCGACGAAGGGCACAACATAGAGAGAGAGAGATGGAGCAAGAGAGAGAGAGAGATAACAACGGATTGAATGGAATAGAATTGAAATGCTAGATCTTTAATAGTTGTAAATTTATACGGTACCCTAAACGACGTCATTTTGTCTAGAGAGTGATTGGTTCAAAATATCATACGGCGTTGTTTTGGAGTGCTGGTGAAAAGTTGATAGGCCTAAGCGAAGTAATTTTGTCAAATTATTAGTTGTGTTTTAAAAATGTTGGGGGAATTTTGGAGCCTACGACCAAAACGACATACCAAATGGTGCATTTTTGGGGATTGGGTCAGTATAAGTCAAAATTATAGTTTTGGCAAATGTTTGTTAGTTAACACTGGATGTTTCTAGTATTATTTTGAGGTCGGGGCGAAAAAATGATATTTTTAATACATTATGAGGAGATGACATAAAAAATTGGGACAAATTCGGGTTTTGTTTGGACTGTTGAACGGGTCGAAAACGACGATAGTCGTTGAAATTTAAAACGTTTGAATTTGTCACGTTACTAATCAATTGGACTTCAAAATTTTCAAGGTTGATCTAAATGATGTAACAAATGTATCCAACAAAATGAAACAAAAAAAAAAAATATATATATATATATTGGCACGTACATCGGTTACACAATGTGCTAGTAGTAGGTACTTAGAAATAATGTACAAGTTGTACAAGTTCATATATTTGAATAAAATGAATGTTTGTAGTATTATTTTGAATTCGGGAGAATAACACAGTGTGTGTAATACATTATAAGGAGGTGATTTAAAAAAATTGGGACCAATCCGAGTTCATTTCGACCGTTGATCAGGCTAAAAACGACGATAGTCGTTTAATTTAATACAATTGAATTTGGCACGTTACTAATCTGATGGACTTCCAGTTTTGCATGGTTGATCTAAATGAGGCAAAAAATGTATCCAACCAAACAGAACAGAAGAAAAATTGACACATACATCGGTTACACAATGCGCTAGTAGTAGGTACTTAGAAATAATGTACAAGTTCATATATTTGAATAGAATTAATGTTTGTAGTATTATTTTGAAGTTGGGAGAATAACACAATGTGTGTAATACATTATAAGGAGGTAATGTAAAAAAAAATTGGGACCAATTCGGGTTCGTTTCGACCATTGATCAGGCCAAAAACGACAATAGTCATTTAATTTAAAACGGTCGGCACGTTGCTAATCCGATGAACTTCAAATTTTGCATGGTTGATCTAAATGATTAGTACATATCCACATAACAGAACAAAAATAAAATTGGCACGTACATCGGTTACACAATGTGCTAGTAGTAGGTACTTAGAAATAATGTCAAGTTATACAAATCATATATTTGAATAGAATGAATGTTTGTAGTATTACTTTGAAATCATGCGAACAAAATGATGTGTGTAATACTTTATAAGGAGGTGAAATAAAAAATTGGGACCATTCCGCGTTTGTTTGGACTGTTGACCAGTCCAAAAATGACGATAGTCGTTGAATTTAAAACATTTGTATTTGGCACATTACTAATCTGATGGACTTCAAATTTTTCATAGTTAATCTAAATGAGGTAACAAATGTATCCAATTGAACAAAACAAAAAAAAAATATTGGCACGTATATTGTTTACTCAATGTGCTAGTAGTAAGTACTTAGAAATAATGTACAAGTTCATATATATGACTAGCATGAATGTTTGTATTTTTATTTTGAAGTCGAGCGAACAATTGGATTTGTGTAATATGTTTTATGGAGGTGACATAAAAAAATTGGGACCAATCCGAGTTTGTTTGGATTGTGGATCTGGCCGAAAATGATGATAGCCGTTTAATTTAAAATGTTTGGATTTTGGCACGTTACTAATCGATGGACTTCAAATTTTGAACAATTGCTCATTACTTTCCATCTAATTTCTCTCTCCGTGCCCTCAAATTGTTCGCTAAATTTAAGTATCCCACAAAACCATATACTTATTCAACTTCTTCGTTCATTGGCAACCAGAACAATATGTTTTTCGTTCATCGTCGAAGTGAAGCTCCCATCTCTTGCACTGGTTCATAAAGACAAGCGAATCTCGCAGGAGAAAGAGCAGCGTCATCGCCGTCTTCCTCCACCAAGGATCGGCGATTCTTCTCCTCTCGCTCTGACTATCACCTTCAACCAGTGCAGCTCTTTGCTCGTTATAAAGCTCCCATGCATCTTGTAAGGATCATAACCCTATTTGTTTTTCTTTTACTGGTCGTATTTGGATCTGTGTGGCTTGCAATATCAAATACAATTTATAATCGAACTTAGTTCAATGGTTAAAGGTGTTACGTTTACACCTACAGGTCTTGTGTTCGACTTGCAATTTTATTCCTTTTTTCTAAAATTATTGTTTCTATTTTTGTAAAACATAAAACTAAACTTGCATCATTTCATTACGAACTGTTACGAACTTTAACGAAATCCCTTTTTTCAAGGAAAGGTTGTAGTCTTGTTACACGATTTTATTTTTTTTCAAGACATTCATATGTTTTCGCAACACAAAAACGTAATTTGCATCATTCATGCGATACATGTTATTAATGTGATAACATTGTGTACATTTCACTTGCATCATTTGTAGTTGATGCCAAAAAGTATTTACTTCAACATGTGTATTACATTTTCTAGCAACATATTATTCTTAACTTGCATCATTTATATGATACATGTTATAAATGTGAGAGTATTGTCAATATTTCAGTAGCATCATTTTCTAGTTGATCAATACAAAGTATTATTTTGCAACATGATATGTGATTACCATCAGTTTCTTAGATGTGTATTGCAAATATACAATATTCGTAACAAATATAAATTTTATTCTTATCATTTCAAATATATGTTTCAGAACTTATATTAGTCACATCGACGTACATTATTAGAAACAATCTTCAAAAATTGTTGCCAATGGCTCAATATTCTCAACATTTGGATGTAAAGTATTGCCAATACATACTCAAAAACACTTATTGGTAACATTTTCTATAAACAATGTTTTCACACTTTTGCAATAGGGGGTCAAATCTGATAGTGTAATTTTCTATGTTAATTGCAGTTTAGTGCTCTATAGTTGACACATTTTGCAATGGCTTGCCATAAACTTTTTTTTGTAACTTTGCAGTGCCCTAATCTTTCATGAGCTCTTCCTATTCATGAAAATTGACGGAAACCATCATTAAACCGGTCACGTGCACTTCACATGTTGAATATATTTCAAAAATAGCCAAAACCCCTTGGGGTTTTATTTTCTTGTCGGAAAATAAATCGGCCACCACACAGCTCCGTGCCGATAACGAGAACCCGACCACACTGCCACATGACACTTAAAGGATGCTCTACCACTAATTTCGACAACAAATCATCTCAAATTTACAACCAATTGATGGTAGAAAATTTTTTTGCCGCCACACAGCTTCGTGCCGATCTCTTTTCTTGACGAGAATCCGACCACACCGCCACTTGGATTGAATTTTTGAAACTTCAAGGATGATCTACCATCAATTTCGGCAACAACCCATCTCAGATTTACAACCAATTGATGCCATAAAATTTTTCGGCCACCACACGGCTCCGCGCCGATGTCTTTCCTCGACGAGAATCCGACCATACCGCCACTTGGATTGAATTTTTGACACTTCAAGTATGCTCTACCATTAATTTTGGCAACAACCGACGACAAAATTGCAATTTGGTCATTTCACAATTTAACGGACCGAATCTTTACGGAAAGAGCTCATGAAAGAATAGGGCATTTCAAAGTCACAAAAAAATGTTTAGGGCAAACCATTGCAAAAGGCGTCAACTATAGGGCACTAAACTGCAATTAACCCTAATTTTCTTAATCATTCTCTACTTGAATTTTTGTAAGTTATATCGATAAATTTGTTACTAATGACCGATAAAAATACTTTGCGTTAAATAAAAATAAAACATAGAAATAAATATAATTGAACTATTATTGATTTTCGTGAACAATAGTACAATTATTTTCCCACCATACATTTCAAAAGTATAGAAAATACTATTTCTATGCTCAATTGTTGATCAGTGAAATGTATCAATCGTCCAAACCCCTAAACTTTCAACCCTTGAAAGTTCACCTGAATTGAGATTGAGTGTTTGATATCTCCAATGTAAAGTTTGTGTTTCCCTATTGGAATCCTCTTAATTCCATCCTGATCAACAACACTTAAGTGTTTGCATGCATGAATATCAAATTTAACTATTTGTTTTGATCCTGCAAATACATGAACTTTCTCAAAACTCACCAATTGTTTTTTGATAGACCAAGATTTTTTCATTGCAGACGGTAATGAGAACACCAGCAAAGTGTGTGACCCATTCATTCTTCCCTTGTTTTCGACCTCGACGTGAAACTTTAGTGGCGATGCATTGCATATGACATGTTTGGTCTTGACCGCATTGTGCAACATTGTATTGTTCTTGAACTTGATTAGGGACAAAACTGCTTTAGTGGGAGGATATCCAGCTAAAGTTTGGACAAATGTGGAGTAGCTTAACCCAAGCCCAAATGGGAACACGACGCGTCCTTGATAGAATCTGTAAGTTCTACCTGGATAGTTTCGAGATGGATCAGGTCTCATGGCCATATCAGTCATTGGTACCTTAGCTACATACTCTTGTGGGTACCATGTCATTGGTAACTTTCCACTAGGATTTGTTTGTCCAAACAATATATCAGCTATGGCAGTTCCTCCAGCTTGACCAGGATAACCGACCCATAGTATAGCAGAAATCCGAGGATCATTCTTTGCAAATGTGATGTCAACAGGTCCACCGCTCATGATCACTAACACCACAGGACCCTTAGCGGTCATTGCTACTCTTGAGACAAGCTCTTGTTGGTGTCCTGGTAGAAGCAAATCAACCCTGTCCCTACCTTCAGCTTCTATGGATTGGTCAAGCCCCATGACCAATACTGTTGCATCAGAATGCCTGGCAATTACCTCCGCTTTACCAAATTTATCATTATTTGTGCAAGCTACATTGTCACAACCTGGATGGTGAGCTGTCCTAGTATATCTTGCAATTCCTTGTAAAGGAGTTGTGTAACCGCATGCAATACCTATAAGAACATTAATCAATTGTATAAGAAACTAGTCATATAGTAGGTAAATAACTAAATGCATAAACAAGGGCACAAGTGGAATAAAAAAATCTCCTAACCCGAGACATTTTGCAACTCCCTATGATTAATTACCAGCATAGTTTCCGATCATGGTTGTGGTGACATCAGAGTTAGGCCCAATAACTCCAACCAGAGGTAGATGCGAGGGGGAGAAGGGCAATTGTCCACGGTTCTGAAGCAAAACAATGCCTTGACGGGCTGCTTCGAGAGCCAACATGTTGTTAGCCGATGTACATACATCTTGTGGACCTAAATGACCATATTTTTGGGTGGAAGGATCTCCATCATACATTCCCAACCTCATTTGCACTGTTATAGTGTTAGCTAAGGCGATATCTACGTCACCCACACTTAATAGTCCTTTTTCTATTGCTGTCTCAGTGTAGATAGCCAAGAAAGGCCCACAATCTAAGTCCAAACCTGACTTGATACTCATGGAAGCAGCTTCTTCTGGCGTGGCAGTATAATGTTGATCCTTAAATAAGACTTCCACAGAATCGCAGTCTGAAACTATGTACCTGTTCATGAAAATTAAAACAACATTAAATTAATGAAGACGTCGAGTTTGATACTTCTAATACACACTCACCCATTAAGTTTCCATTGGCCACGAATGGTGTTCTTGAGCAGATGAGGGTCAGCACAAGTGGGCTTTCCATTTACTTGATTATACGAGCACATCACGCTTGCAACATTCCCTTCCAAAACACACGCCTTGAATGGTACGTTATAGGTGTCTTCTAGGTCTTGCTCACTAACCTACACAACACGATTACAATTTATATTTTATTGTTGTACTAATAATTGACTTAGAGAACTATCCTAATGTAGTATTGCAAAATGATAGTATTATATGAACCTGAGCATTGAAATGAAAACGATCCATTTTGTTCCAATTATCAAGATCATAAGCTGTGTAGTGTTTGCAACAAGCAGCTACTTTTAATTGTTGGCCAAAATTATCTTGGAGGCCAACCACGTAGCTCACACCATACACGGAAGTAAGCCTGGGATCTTCTCCAGGAGTCTCCTGTCCCCTACCCCAACGAGGATCACGAAATATGTTCACGTTTGGGCTCCAAAACGTCAAACCAGCTGCTCCGCCATTGTACATTGCTCTTGCTTCGTCAGAAACTACCTACATTTATATATAAAAAACACTTGATACTTATTGAATTTAAGTTAATTCCCGATACTTCATATGTAATATAGATGTTGATGTATTAATGTATAAAAGTGATAAAAAATAAGCCAACAATATGTTAGCTACAATTATAAATTTTCAAATATTATAAATATTAATTATAAAATCACAATGATAACAAAAATCCAATTAGTTGTCTAATTTATGTTTTTTTACAAGTTCAACACAAACACAAACACGAAATAATTATTAATTGATTTGTGTTCTCCAACTAACACAATGTGATTATAAATATGGCGTGGCTTGAAACACGTCGTGTTCATGTTGGGTCATACGTCACATTTCAAATTGTTAGCTCCACTCACAACTTAAATTACACAAGTATTTAAACTTTACAACCTCTTCTATCAAAATAAAAAAAAAAAAAACTTTAAACTCATGTGCACTATATGACCCCATTTTCTTAAAACAAAATTTAATTTATAGCATATTTTAATAAATTATTACAATTAATAGATCTCATATTTTAACAATCCAAAACACTACAACTCCATAGTTTAAAATTTACAAGTCTAATATCATGTGTACATGCATGTATTATTTTACATGATTATACATTAACATGTCAGTTTTCTCAGGTGCCATAACATAATGCACATTTAGTCCAAACATGTCACGTGTCAGGAGAGTGTGAATAGATTAAAATTACACAGTTCATTTATCTCCACTTAAATCTTCACACATATGTTATGTATACCTAAAGCGTAATTGAAACAATTCTCTATCATATTTTAACTATTTGAAAAGAAAAAAAAAACTTACTTTCGTTATTTATGCCCCACTTTTCGCATGTATTACAGGGTGAAAAAAAAGAGAAGAAAAAGTCTTCTCAAAATGTTCAAAGAGATAGAAAGAGAAAAAGGCAATGGTGGTAAATAACTATGAACATAAAAATAACAAAAAAGAAATGGAGGAGATCTCTCACCCGTCCAATTTGTCGAAACAATGAGACATTAAATGAAGCAGCGGTGGTGATGACCTGAGGGAAGCTGGTGGCTGCAGGGAAGGCCCCACCAAATCTAGAACCGGGACCCACATTGGACACTCCATGAAGAGCCTCAGACCACCATTCATAGCCTTCAATGCCCAATCTCGGCAAGGCCATGGCATTGTTCACCAGAAGCCTGATCTTCTCCTGCAACGTTAATCGTCTGATTAAATCTCCCACTCTTTTATGTATTGGCAGCGACACTTGGCAGAATCTAAGTTCTCTCGTCAGCTCCTTGTTCGGGTCGCATGCAAATGGAGCTCGTGCTTCTGCGACCACTGCGCCGTAGAGGATTACAACACTCACAATCAAAGTCATAACAACATTTTTAAGAGCCATTTTCTTTACTTGATTGTGTGTTTAGGAATGTGTATATATAATCTATACATGAGGACAAATGGTTCTTGTTTTTACATTTTGCATGGTTGGATTTAAAAAAAAATGATTTTTTTTTTATGCAATGCTAAAATATTTTATGACTTGTGTAAAATGTTATTAGCTACACTATCTTTTATAAGAAAATGAAAACGTAAAATATTGAAACAGGAAATAACTTATATATAAGTGATACACATATCATAATTCAAGTCCTTAAAAATACTCTTTAAATTAGAAAAAAAAATGCAAAATGTAGTACGAAATAGTGATATTTCATTATAAAGGTTTAAATAAATAACATTTTCTTTCTAAATTAAATAAGATGGTTTGTGGTTATTTAAATTCGGTTGTGAGCTTCAAAGGCGTGTGCGTCATATAATCTCACATTAAGGTGTTATTTAAGCTCACAACAAGAACATGTTCTTTTTTTATTCTTTTTTTTTTCTCTTTGTGATAAATCATGCATGTTAGATGTGTGCATTCCCTACAAATCCTTACATGAGAATGCCTAATCATTGGCTGATTGGTATTACCTGAGATTAATACTACACCATATTTTGAAAGTTGTGATGAAATAAAGTGTCTTCTTAATAAAATAAATAATTTATATTTAATTATAGAAGTCACAACTTAGTTAAAAAGTTTGTTTTTAGTAATGTGAACTCTGGTCCTTACATATAGCCTAATATTAAATAATTTGAAAATTTTCGCATTAAAAAAGTAATTTGAAATTTAACATATTAGTCTTAATACATTTTGATCATGTCCTAAATTCGAAGTAGGCTCGTTAATGTAATTTAGACATACGCTCTTTGGACTCGTTTATGTAAACTTCCCCCATGGTTTCAAGTCTGCTTTAAGAAAGATATTCATGTAGTGATCTTTGTGAGATGAAAATACAATATTACAATCACTTTGTTATACGATTACTATCAAATGAGGTGGTGGGAAAAACATTGTAGCATATGCGACATCATTATTGTGACATATTTATGACAAAGCTGCAACAAAATTAGTACTGACAAATAGGATAACACTTGTAATGACTTCCCTGCAAAATTGTTTGTTAAAACCATCGATGAAAAGATGTTCAAATTTTTGTAATGCTTTGCAACAATCTTGTAATGATGTTTCGAAAAAATATCATGTGACTTGTTTACGACAAAATTGCAACAAGAAAATACAACCATGCTACGAGAACAATTTGACAAAAAAAAAATGATTTATCACCCTATGACAAAATAAATAATCAGTTTGATTAGATATTTATTTTATCGAGTTTAAAATAGATATGACTATACCGAAATTGGATGACTCTAGTACGTAGTTGCACTAAACTTATTGTCTAGTGGTTGAGAGTTTTGAAAAATTAGTTGTGAGTTGTATTTTTGGGTATGAATTTGAAGAAGCTATATTCGTAAGTCTTAGCTTATTGATTTCAATTCTTATGCTTCAATTCCTGCTACAATTTAGTTACAGGTTTCTACTACCAAATTTTCATAAGTACATTTTCTATTAAACCAATGAATCTCATTGCTCCAAACGAATTTAAAAACATAATTAGTATAATAATTTTCAAAATAAAAAAAGTTTTGGTGTAATATTATGGTATTTTGTATTCTTATGATATGTGCAAATTTTGTGTGTAGATTATGGATACGATCGAGCTAGAACTCATCTAATTGTGTAGTACAAATTTCCACTCGCAAAACCAAATGACTGTTTTTATGCAGAATAAGGTTTAAAATAGTTCTTGTACTATCTATATCGTTTCAGTTTAGTGCCCAAACTTTTAAACGTTCCAATTTAGTCCAAAACTTTGGACTTTATGTTTATGTAGTCCAAATATGTCAAAAAAATCATTCCTATTCAGTCAATTCCGTTAATTATAATAACAGAATCCGTAAAATTTAACTAACGTCGTTAAAAACTTATTTTATTATTAAAT
>JAYMTA010004589.1:0-12454 GCA_036897625.1 Pelargonium cotyledonis
TCAAATGACTTCGTCTTGTTTCTTTTCGCTTCCTTTACCCTAATAAAGCTAGAAAACTCTGAGAAACACTAAAAACATTCAAAAGAACATGAAATCTAATAAAAATAGAAAATATATATTAGAACAATTAAAATCGGGATAAATATAATGTAAATATGATGATAAAGACATTAAAATATATATCAATTTATGCACGTGTCACATAACCAAATATTATTGTGAGCAAGGGGATCTAAAGTAGATAAATAATGTGAAACATTACAGTGGAGAGCCAGTTAATGAAAAACCACAAAAAGTAAAAAAAAAAAACATACCGTACTGTGTCATTATATGTCACCTAGACTCAATCATTCATCTTCCAGTGTCTGCAATTGAATTGAGCCACTCCTGCTGGGCTGAGTACTGCTACTCGTTGATTGATATGCACGCTAGATAAGAGATACGTATCCGGATTTGGGTTTGTAAGTAAATAGGTGGAGTTTAATAGAGAGTAGGATCTTTGATCATTTATGTGTTTGTACATACGTAAATAGATTGATGGAGTTAAGTATTCGAGAGACGTTGGATTATTTGTACGTTATGTCTGGTAACATCCATTATCGGGGCAAGTGACTTAAGACGCTTGTTTATTTTGAGGTCTCAAATTTAAGTTTTAATTGTTATGTTTGCTTGTATATATAAAATTTTGTTGTGTCATATATTTCTTAAATAGGAGGAGTTAGGTTGCAAGTAAGATTACTTACCATGCATTCGTCTTTGTTACTCCAATACGTGAGAGCCATAGGTTGAACTATGCCATGCATGTTGCAAGCAAATTTGCATATATAGTCCATTAGTTCCTATATATATCTATATAGCAGCCTCAAATTATTATGTGTGCCAGGAACATATAAAGAGCTCACTCCATCACCATCACCATCACCATCACCATGGCCATGTGCTGTAAGGCAGCAAAAATAAGTGGGGTCTTCTGGTCCTTAAGATATATAAACCATCATAGGAAGCAAAAGTTTCTTTCAAGAAGAGAATAGATCAAAACGTTAATTAGTACGTACTAACTCCATCAACAGCTGATCATAGGACCTGAAATGTACACAGATTCAAGCTTTTACAAATATTACATTGTACCTCACTCAATAATATATGGTACAACGTACAAAACGGTAAGAATAATCAGTTCCTATTCATGAGTTGATTTAATTCATCTATTACAATCTCTTAACTTGAATTACCAAAAAGTTGCCATAGTGTTAGATGAAAGAACAACAATAAATTGTTATTAATTTTTCAAAAGATAATGTATTTTCAAGTTCAACCTACATATTTTTTTGTTCTAAATTTAATCATATATACCTAATATAAAGTTTAATGGATTCAATTATTTGAATCAATAAATTAATAACTTAAAATTACAAGGAAAAAAATAATTTACAAATGGTGAAGTATATATCAAGTCATGCTCATGCATCAAAAAAATAAAAAACATGAACCGATTAAGATTTTGTAAAAGTCTCACGCGGAAATAACTATTATATAAGCATAGACTACCAATTATACTTATAAAGTGCAATACTAATTGATTCATCAACTTTTGTGTCTCATCCATGTGGTAGCATGTTTCGAAATCCCTTGATTTGAACATGTTAAGCAAAAGCAGACACTATTACTGTCCGGCCCGTTGTAGAAGAGAACCAAACCCTTCACACAAATAAACGAAGGCCCACAAAGAGTTGAAGGTCACAACAAACATGACAGCTAAACACCCGACCATAAAAATAGAGGGTACCCTTAATTTAGAGGTGAGAGCAAGTAAGAGACTCTTTACTAATTGTAAACTTACCAAACAGTCTCTAATTGCAAGGTTACTTTCAAATAAACAAGCCGTTTTGACTGCTAATTTTCAATTCTGTTTCGGTACGGCAGTTGTGGCACCCAACAAACTGCAGGCGGAGGCCGCAGCAAGTATTTGCGAACACGTCAAGCTTGAAGCTTCCACCAATAGAAAAACGACACGCAATCACTCCTTGTCCACGTGTACTAACACGGACGAATCACACAGCAAAAGCAGCCCCTAGCCGAAATGACCTTAATGGGCCATCTCAAGGTCATTCATGTAAATGTGTAGTCTTCTATCTTGTCTATGTGGCCAAAGCCAAAACCCGTGCATGTCTCGATTTATATGAAACTGTGGGTACAGAGAGTATAGTTTCGATCGAATACGAATTTTTGTTGCTTTCGATCTGATCATTGTTAAGGAAAAAAATGGAGACCTCGATTTGAGATCTCTCCTGTTGCGTTTGAAATTAAAAAAAACAGTAAAAAAGAAAACGATTTTTGTTCCTTCTCGATAGCTGTTCCTTTCAGAAGCTACAATCCACTGCGTTCACGCCATGGCTGCACCGTTTTTCTCCACACCTTTCCAGCCATATGTTTATCAGGTGCTCTCTCACTTCATAATTGTAGTTTTTTTTTTTACCTTGGTACACTGTTTTGTTGCTTAGCAAACTGAGAAGGACGATGAATGAATAGTTCTCTGAACCGTAGAGACATTGAAGTTTCACTTTTACTCAGCCAATTGGTGCTTTTGCTTGGTTTACGCTGTTACTTGTTTATTTCAATTAGCAATCAGCTGAAGTATTGGAAAGAAAATGGGTTTGTAGGTCTGAATTTAGGGATTTAGTTTGATTTTTGAATTTGATCCATTATGCGTTCTTAAAGACTGTATAACCTTAATTGCTAGTTGTTGTCTATTAAATGTATTGACTAAATGCTTTCTCTGTTAACAATCACTGAATCACTCCATGTTATGTAGTCCAACTGAACTTCTTGAAAGCAATGTTGTAGTTATTTGTATGTGGTTAGTGATCTGGAAGCAAGTTGAGCAAACTAGGGTTTTTAGTCATGAAAATAATTTAGGCAACTGATGGGATGTAGCAAATCTGCATTAGCATTAATGAGATGGTAAATTGCATATTTGCGTTGGCATCTAGGATAAGCTTAACTGGCATTATGTTGGGAAGCTAAGACTCGTGCAAATTAGAGAAGATGAAGGTGGGATATGATTCTCAAATGCCAGCAAAGATGAGGGCAATAAGGGATGTGATTAAATATGGGATTTTGTTTTGCAATATGGGATATTCTTTTTGGGCTGTTAGTCTTGTACTCTTACCCTAAATGACCGCTAAAACACATATTCCAGTTAGGAAGATCGTTACAGGATTGAAGTCCATCATGTCACTGCATTGGTTGAGAAAATATGGGTACAATGTAGAGCATGATCACAGAGTACTGTTGTGCATTTCTCCCGAATAAGTTGACATAGGTGATAAGTGTGATATTCACAACTAGACCACTTGCTTTGATGGTGCATTCTTTTGGCTACCAACTATGATCTTCTTCATTACCAGATGCAAGAACTAGCCATCTAGCTAATAGCACTGAGATCGGTTTGAGTTTTCTACGTCTTCTTCCGGATGAGAAAGGCATCTAGCTTAATATGTTTTACCCATAGTGGGGGTAATGTGCAGTGATGGTTCGTTCCCATGAGCCTACAATTTCTACACTGTGGGTGTCCAAATTGTTATTACCATCTAACTCAATGGTGGCCATTCATCTACTAGAAAATCATGCTTGGGTCATAAAAGGCTGATCTGTCTCAGCTTTTGACCCATTTTGAGAAGAAAAAAAATCATAATAATTATTCTTTCTATTTTTACTGGATCATGATTAGAATCTAGACGTTTTCCCAAATCTGAAAAAGAAACTTCAAGTTAGAGGCCAAATTTGCCTGATTTTGATCCGGTATTCTGGTTGCACTGGACTCTTACCCGAGATGAATTTTTTGTCTCCCAATAATAACCTATATATTTTAACCTATTAAGTTTGTGTCACACTCTAAAGATTGGTTTATTATTCTTTATTAGCTTTGTGTTTGCTGAATGATTTTAGTCTGTTGTTTTTTATTAACTAATTTTGTGTTGATTGAATCTATTGTCGTTATGCAATTGTTTTTGTGTTGAATGATTTTTATTGGAAATTCTTAATCTCTTAGAGCCACTCTGATTACTTGAGTATTTTGGACTTAATAAGTTGTTTGTTTTAGTTTAAGCTAACTTTTTTTTATCTAGTAATAATTTATATATTAATCATATACTCCCTCCGTCTCAAAATGAGTGTCATGTTTCTTTTGCATTTTTGTCCCAAAATGAGTGTTTTGTTTCATTTTTTAGTAAGTTAGTTATGCATGAATTGTCAATAATATCCTTGTAAAAAGTTAGTTCAACACATGATCATGAGGGTACAATAGTAAACATAGCACACTAACTAACTTCTCCTTAATTTTTTTCAAAATAGAAAAGACACTCATTTTGGGACGGGACGGAGGGAGTAACTCTTTTTGAAAACTTTGATATGATTGTGCTTGAATCTTCGGATTCAATTCCTGATTCTCATTAACAAAATTCATTTTCTGTTTTCAATTTGAATCACAATTTAACAGCCATGGGCTTAACCATTTTCTTGTACGTGCACATATTCGTACTGTGTTTATATTTGAATAGTGACAATTACGCTTATTCGGCATTGCACATGCTGTCTTGTTTTCCGTTATCTTGTTAATGTGCTTTATTTTGGTTTGATAGGATCCATTAATGAGTATGAATAAAAAACTTCATCAAATTGAAGGTGGTTGCCTTGTGGATGTTTTCTCTTGATAAGGAATGATTTTAAGGTCATTGAATTAAAATACTTTCTTGTGTCATTTAATGTATATGTTTCGTATTTCCATACTAAGCTTAGTACATACTAAATGAAATAAAGCGTATCCACAATCATTAAGTATAAAAATCTCCGACTTAGAATAATGCGTATGCTTGCTTGATGGTTACTAATCTTATGTCCTGCCTGCCACCAAAATTTTCTTGGTCGAGATGATAAAACTATTTATTAAATAGAAAGCACTTCTAAGTTCTAATTGCTTTGAAAATATTAACAAAAAGGAAAGCCTCTCTCTGTTGGATTGCAAATGATATAGCCATTTTTTTTTATGTTGTGAATGGTACATGTAAAACTCTATATGTTTGTTTCTTTGGTACAAGAACAATAGATTACTTAATTCCTATGTTGTGTAAACTGAGAATGTTGTGGAGATACTTGTGACTTTCTCAACACTCTCATTCATGTTATGACATCTTTTCTTTTAATGCATTTTTCACATATTTTTTAATTCACACACACATTTAGTGCAAAACAAGAAAGATGAATTAGGAAAAATTAGCATAGCCAGTTAAAGCAAACATAGATCTGATTCGAAGCGGAAAAATATATACAAATACTGTTCTGAGAAACTAAAGCTCAAAATGGGCTGACATATTTTGGCCATGTAATCATATACATGATTTTTGACATTGAATTACAGTGTTTTAATTAAGACATATATTGGTGCAGAGCATAGATGACCGAATAGTTAATAGTAGCCCAACAAATTAAACCAACAGTGGATATTATTCGAAGACCAAATAAAAAAAAGGATTCTATGCAATCAATGTTCCGAGAATTAAGTCTTAATGAATATCATGTGGTATTACATAATGGAAATTGAAAGTGGAACTATTTAGAGACTACAACCTAAACATTTTTGGGATCTTATGAATATGGAGAAAAGAATCTAATATCCCTTGATCTTCCTATTTAGTGCCAATATTTATGTCAGTTCTCTATGGTATTCTGTACTTTTCTCATTCTCATGATATATAATTTACTGCAGAGTCAACAAGATGCTGTAATACCTTTTCAGATTTTGGGTGGTGAAGCTCAGGTGGTTCAGGTTTGTAGAATAGTTACCCCTAAGCATATCATTTTTCTTATTTCTTGAACCTATATCTTTGTCCCTAAATTTCTCTTCTTCTTTGTATTGGTTCTTGCAATATCAGATCATGTTGAAGCCACAAGAAAAGATAATTGCTAGGCCTGGTATGTTCCATGGGATTCATTTTTCTATATACAGTTCAATGTACTAGCTTCCTGCTTTAGTGTTTTATGATGTGGCATGTTGGCACCAATGTCACCTCAGTTTGGAAAAGATTAAATTAGGTCCAAAAAGTTCAACTGTCATTTTTAGCCTGCCAATGGAGCCACTTAAATCCACGTTAGTTTCATCTCCCAGATAACCTTACTTTGATTATTGAGATCTATTCCAGTTGTCTTTAGCACGTGGTTCAATGGTATTCGATCTAATGATAGTTTTTTTAAGATCAATCGTTTTCTTCCTTTTATACACTTAACTTTCATTTTTCTGGTTTCATTTTTGTTCTTTTAAAACTTTCAGTATTGTCCCAATGCATTTCTTCATCTAGATAGTGTGCATAATGAGTCACTGGGTATCCATACAAATAATCCACATGCAACCTTAAGCTTTCGTTGTGCTTTCTGTTGGGTCAAGATTCCATATACAGCAGTTTCTTTTCTTCTTGCCTCCTTTATCTATCCAACATTGTTACAGCCTCGCAAATGAGTGTGCTAAACATGATGATCTTTCCCTTAAGTTTAGATGTATGGAAGTGGGGAGCTTCTTGGGTTCACTTCATGGAACTCCTCTACATTATGCTTATAGATTTCATGGTATTTGCGTTATTGAAGTTGACTGACATCTTTCTTGATTCTTTCTTATGAATTCTAAATTGTACAAGTGTAGAACACATATTTTGGTTTTCAGTCATATTATGTGTGCAACTGATATACGAATCTATTGCAGGCTCAATGTGCTTCATGTCTGGATCTATTGAACTAGAAAACATTTACCTCCCTGAAAATGAAGTAGGCATGTGGCAATGGCTTTTTGGCAAGACTATCACCAGTATAGTTCTTCACAATCCTGGTCCAGTTGATGGATTTGTCGGAATCGCTGCTCCGTCCCTGGCTAGAGTTCTCCCGGTTTGTGCTCCAAACAGTTCTGAGTTTAAGTAATTTAGAATTTCTCTAGTTATATATATCATATGTTTATGGTATGTAACTAACTATGCCCTTTGTTTTGTATAATTTATTTTGCAGATTGATCTTGCAATATTTGGCGGAGAAATGTTGTGCCAGGTAGAGTTAACTTGTCACTTTTAGTTTTTCTCTTTTCTGCTAATAAATTATTTAGAATCCTCTCATTCTGCTTGAACAACTTTGGAAAACACATAGAATGCTTGTGAAGTTGTTAATTCCGTTTCTCTTTACAATTTGCATCCAAATTCCTTCTGATCAACTGGATTACGCCTGTTGAATTGATTTGTAGCCAGATGCATTCCTTTGCTCCATCAATGATGTGAAGGTCAGTAATACAGTCGATCAGAGGGCGCGCAATGTTGTTGCTGGTCCAGAGGTGAGATATTCTGCTGCTCAGGCCTCAGTTTTATCTCTTCATTTGTTTATTAGCTGCCTGTCATTCCTCTTGCAAATACTTTAAATAAGTTATTTCCCCTTTGCTTTGTTTCACCAAGTTTTCCAGGGTTCTAATCTTGCCATATTTCGGACATCTTATTACCATTACAGGGATTTCTGAGACAGAAGCTATCTGGCCAAGGACTTGCATTCATACTTGCAGGTGGATCTGGTATGCATGATTTACTTTTATAAAGCTTAAGATAACATCTGTTTGTACTCATTAAAGATTTTGGTTGGGTCTTTTGTATCTGTTGTGTGCCTGTTTCTTTATCCTTTTCTTCAATATATATTTTTTTACCAATGCATGGTCACTCAATCACTCAGTACAAACAGAACTTATCTTCCCACCCTACTGTCTTGATTGTTTTCCCCTTTGTTGAGTTAATCATTTATCGGCAGATATTGGTTGTGATATATTCTACTTGGGTTGGGTTATCATCGCTTCTATGACAAACAGAAATGTGAAGTGTTGTCAGGCTAATTCTACTTTCTTTATTTTTGTATATTTTGCTAGTTGTTCAAAAAAGTCTTGAGGTGGGAGAGGAACTTATAGTTGACGTGTCTAGCATTGCTGCTCTGACAACCACAGTTAATGTCCAAATCAAATACAATGGCCCCATGAGAAAGGCAGTATTTGGGGTATGTTGCTTCTGTCTGAATTCTTGCTTTTTTGTGGTCGCTTATTTTGTTGATCGGAAGCACCCGCTCATCCGAAGTAATTGTTTGAATCATAGCCATTGAAATATACCTGAAATATCTATTGTTATATATCTAGTACTAATGCAAGGCTAACTTAATATATAATTCTGGACTGAGTCACTTTAGTACCTAGTACAAATACTCAGCGACTAATGGCAAAGGTCTGGGCAATCCTGGTACTGCACAATGCCAATAAGCTATGTATTGTAGCTTTTACTGTCTTGAGCTGCTGAGCGTTCCTTACTTTAATGTTCAAATAAAATTATTTTTAGAAGCTAAAATGGAGTTGTTACTGGAAAACTGCAGGGCGACAATCTAGTAACAGCTGTACTAACAGGACCAGGCATCGTCTTCATCCAGAGTTTGCCCTTCCACCGACTTTCTCAGCGGATAGCTAGGCAATTTTTTAGTCTGTTGAAGGTCTAGCTCATTACAATTTTAGTTATCTTTTTATCGGTTCCCCAGAACACCTTATTTGGTTTATGTTTGTTTGGTTAACAGGGCAGTTACATCCCCAAACATGAGGGAAAACCCAAAGTTCTTCATTCAGATAGCCATTTTCTTTTTCTTGGCATATGTTGTCATTGTATCTTCATTAATCTTGACTGATGTATGAGTCATAGTCCTTTATTTTTCATTTTTTGTGGGGAGGGTTACAATTTTTTTTTTTCTTGGGATAGAGGTGGATGGTTCTATTTACTAAACCATTGTTATATTCTTCTCTTTTTTTTTTTTTGACAAATTCTTTTTAATGTTATTTAGTTTAACTTTCAGAACAATAGAAACACAGAAATTTCAATTGGTTGATGACTTATTATCTTGTCATCCTTAATGTATTTGCACAGCACAGTAAATGCTTTTCATGTAAATGTATCAATTAAGCTTAAGCTGGAGTGAGCTTTAGAGCTTCTGTCTTTGCCTATTATCTGAGAATATTTCTCTCTAATGATTGGAATTGAATTTTGAGAAAGTATTTTATTACCTAAGAGGCTAAGAACACCTTACTACCCAGATAAAAGCAGAGCTTAACTGAGTAAGATCCCTAATAGGACCCATCCCATCTTAAATACTCCTTCAATCGCATCTTAAATCATCCTTCAATCGCTCTATTTTAAATTCTTTGATTAAGAATAGCTTCTGCTGATTCGAGCTCCAACAGATCCTTGTTTGAGTTTTATCCAATGGAGGGATGACCCAAGCATTGGACCTTGAAAGTTCGCTAACTATTGAATGGACTCCAGGTTGCTTAATTTCAAAGAATGTGAACGCATCATCTGAAAATAGCAGGTGATTGAATTGCCATTCCAGTGGGCTTGAAAGATTGTCTCAGGATAGAATAAGATACTGTACATACATTGGGCACGCCATTTTTCAGAAATTTCTTGCCACTTCATAACTGGAAAATCATAATTTATACTGACGTGAAAATTAATCGGATCCTTTTTTTGGCTGTTAATCCTACTTTGGGAACATCCCTATCTTTAGGCCAAACTCAGAAAGAAAATGATAACATTACATATCCTCATTGGAGTTTTTTTCTATCAGCAATGGAAATACCAAAATAATCATACAAATAAAACCACAGTTAAAAATTTCTTTCCGAGTGCCAACAAACAATATTCATGTAAGGATAAAATTATGTGAGTTGGAAAAAAATCCGTTTCTTTTTTCTACTTTTTTTTCTTTTCCTTGTAGCAAGGAACAAATCTCAGCAGCCACCAGTTGAGGATTTTACAAATGCTACACACCCAAGAAATAAGCGATCCACCCATGAAAATAAATAGAAAACTATGAATCCAAATGGAAACTAAAAAAATTTAGGGGCCAAGTATTAATTTAATCTTCAAAATCTTCTCCTGCATGCTCCAATAGGTAGTTGGCTGCTAATTCCTCGTTGCGGTCGCAAGCTAGAAATGCCTCTATGACTAGGGCTCTATCGAATCCCATGGCCTCCAACTATAAAAAAGGCAATGTGACTACTCAATGAACAAAACACCCAACAAATATGAGAAAATGTTAAAGTTAGAGAATTTTGTTTAAAATCACGCGTACCCGTTCAATGGCCTCTTGTTCAGCAGGCGTGACATTGATAGCATGAGGCATTTCCTGATCTGGCTGATCAAATAAATCCCTAGACAAGAAAAAGAGAACAGAATCAGTGTCATCTAGAAACAATATGGTTTAATCTGTAAATAAACTAAGGTTACAAGTTTGTGAATGCCATCAAACCCACTGCTAAATTGATGTGACAATTATAAGGGGTAACTACAAATAACTAACCAGTAGTATTGCACACAACACACTGCTCTTACATCAGAATTTTAAAAATAAAAATAAAAACTTGGATTTTCATACAATTAGTGGATGCATAAGGAAAAATGATATGAGGAATTAGTTCAAAATATATTTTCATAAAATTAGTCGTCACATGCAAGGCATATATGATGAGAGAGGGAATACTCCATTCTAACTAACAGAATAAAATTAGTGGATGCATGAGTTATGTGTTTGTGGTAATACTCGGAACTAATTATTTGTAATTATCCCATAATTAAAATGGGCCACAGTAACTATACAGATAGGACTTGACCCCTATTTGGAGAGGTTCAACTAGACATAGTAAAAATGGATACTGATATATTTGATGAGTTGCGCTTGTGGAAATAAAAAATAATGGAAGATCAACACAAAGCTAGAAGAGTGTAAATTTTGAAGAACATTCATCACAGTGACAACATAAAATAATAAAACTCCCATTTGTGGTAAAAAGGAAATTCCCACTGAAGTTACTCCTTCAAGAATTTATCAAAGGCGCCTGAAAACTTACCCTTCAGGACCTTCGAGGGGTTCATTTATTAACTGAAGAAACTCAGCATGGTGCTCCTGGATTAGTCTTAAAAGCTGAGGATTTTGCTTTCCTAGCTCTTGAAGCATGGGCTGTAACAGTAGTACCTTGAGTGAGATACTTATAAGAAATCAACTGATTGCCCCAAAGAAAAGAATAAGAGAGAAGAGAGACCTGTAAAATCTGGGGATTTGCTTGAACCATGGAACGCAATGCTTGGAACTGGAAGGAAAACAAAATTAGTTAATAATAATAATAATAATAAATAAATAAATAAAAAGCATTCCGAATTAGTCTATGCCACAAATGAAGTGTCTTCAAATATCTCAAGCTCGACTAATCGAAGATAGTAAAATATGCATCTGAACCACATCAGATAACAAATATAGATGATCAACTGTGATCATGGTATGGCATGTTTCAGTGTCACCTAGATCCATAAACATAACACAAGTACTATTAACATGAAAAGAAACCAATGGCTCAAAAGATCTAATTCTGATTACAGAACAGAAACTACGTGCACAGAGAAAATATTGCTAAAGTAGAAGCAGTTTAAGATATGTGAAGGCAGTCATTGATGAGAAAGCCATGACCAAAGGTTTCTAACATAAAGATTCAGCAAAAAATGATATCACATGAACCACACCTGTTGATTGTTTCTAAGAAAATCAAGGGATCCGAGTCCACCAGCACCAGCACCAGAAAGTGTTTCCTGAAAATATTAGTGCTTAAAGTTTAGAAGGGCAAAACAGAGAAGACAAACATATACATATTATAATGAAAGCTCCAACAGACTAAAGTGCCACCTGAGGAAACATATTCAGAGGAGAAGCATTAGGAGCTCCAGATACAGGTACAGCAGGTGCTGAACCCCTTTCAGTTGCCTGATCAGCAGGAAAATGAGCAACTGGAACAGCAACTTCTGCGGTTTCTGGAATACCCTGAAAATAAAATGATATTAGCATTTACATTTAGATAGGGTTATACCAGGACTTTTGTAGAGTTTGGACATTACAGAGTACAAGTAATCCACTGCTCTCTCGGGATTGTTGTAAGCGGCTCGTAACGCACGAGTAACAGTATCTCTATCCCAGGTTCCACCACCCATATCCATTATTTCTTGAATAGTTTGTTCAAGGTTGCTACCAGCAACTAAAGTTGAAGCAGCTTGACCATAGGTATCACTCTGCACACTGCAACAAAGGATATATTTTCTAATAAATTCATATTGTTTAGGAAAAGGAAGGAGGTAGCACAGTTTGGAAACCACCAATGAAAATAATTGCTTATTAACCCCACATAATCCAAAACAGTCAGAAGCGAGCTATGAAGCACCGATTCCGACACATGACACAATTCGCGACGCGATTCGGACACGTGATTCGTCATTTTCATACTCCTGACACGAAACGGCATCCAACACGTGAATTTTGTAATTAAAAATATATATATTATATATGTTTATTTATTTAGTTAAAATAT
>JAYMTA010004590.1:0-12453 GCA_036897625.1 Pelargonium cotyledonis
ATTGTAATAACGACATTACCTATGATACAAATGATTTAAATATTAACTCCATTGTATAGCAATTATTTTTAGTATATTTAACTCGCACGGGAACTCCGTCTAATTGACTGTAATGCCAACTAACAAAGTATATAACCAAACAACTCGCTTGCATGGCGGGTCGGGTCAAGATTTCACCGTCTTCTTTTTTAAGTTTATTTTTAATATTTTCTTTAAAACGTATAAAACAAAGTTTATCATTTCATATCAATAGCACTCTCTCGCTCTTCGCCTACCCAATCCTTCTTCTCCTTCTAGGTCTGGTTTCTCTGTTACTTTCTTCACTTTCTCTCTCCTCTCTCTACAAACCCTATCTCTCTCCTCTCATTCTCTCTCTAAAACCCTATCTCCATCTCTTCCTCTCTATCTATTTATACATACAAATCCCTATAACATTCGACCTGGAGGAGCAGCGATATTTGTGTTTGTGTACAGCCAATCGAGACCGCGACAGAGACAGAGATTGGGAGAGATATGGCGTCGACACCTGCGAATTTATGGGTGCTTCTTGGATTGGGAATTGCTGGGATTGTGTATATGGCTAGGAACCTCAAGAAAACCATCAAAGAGGATTTTGGCGCTTTTGTTGAGCGGCTTCAGCTCCTGCCTCCTCCTCAACCCGCTCCTCCCAAAGCTCCTCACCCTCTCACCGGCCTCTCGTTCGCCGTCTCCGACCTGTACGCTCTGACTGTTTCGCTGGAATAAACACTTGAAAAAAAATTGTTTTTTCGTTTCTTTTCTTGTTTCTTGTTTCTTGTTTTATCTTTGCTGGTGTTGTTTGAACGTTTGGACTTAATGAGGATGGTTCTTGGCTTGTGGTAGGGTTTCGTGGTCATGTCAGAATTTAGAATTTTGGGGTGTTGTGTTTTAGTGTCTCTGTTTGTTTTAGGTAGCTATGGTGCATGGTTTTGGATTGGCATTTAGTTTTAATTCCCCAAAGTTAATTTTGGAATTGGAGTCTAGTTTTAGTATTTTGTGTGTTAGCTTTATTACTCTGATGTGGAAAATGAAGTTTTGTGAGTTGATGGAAGAGCTTTTGGTTATGGAAGTGAAGTTTGCCCTTTTTTCCTACATGGTTTTTTGTGTTTGGGTGTTAGTTTTCAGTTGGGTTCTAGTTGTATTCTAGTACTGATCATATGGTTTTGGATTTGACATTTGAGTTTTAGTTTTAGGTTCCAAAAAAGGAAATAGGTGAACTGTAATGTTACCTTGCCAGAGCTTTAGTTTAATGTCCCAAAACTGATTTGCTGTAACGGTGATAGTTACAAGTGCCCCCTCTCATGAATTGGGTTATGGCTAAAATCTTTAATTTATAGTTCTGTTTGGTTGATATGGAGATGAAAAAAGTAACTATTTCTTCAATGGCTGAGAGTAGGCATCGATTTATATGAATTCTGTTATATTATTGTTTGCAAGGATTGCCCAAACATTCGAACTAACATATGTGCATCGGTTGGACTAACAGGGACACTGACTTTTCTTGATGATGGGTTTTAATGGCTCAATATTTATTTTATGGTTTCTGTAGTTTCTTTTTAGTTCTTAAAATGTTTGTGACTCATTTTGATTTGTTGATGGAATTTCTGTATAGATGATCTCCGTTTGTGTCAGCTAAAGTAAAATGTTATTGTATTATGATTCCCAGGTATGACATCAATGGCTATGTGACTGGCTTTGGCCACCCGGACTGGAAAAGTACACATGATCCAGCCACTAGGACATCTCCTGTAGTTTCAGCTCTTGTTGAAGGAGGTGCCACTTGTGTTGGGAAAACTGTTGTGGATGAGATGGCATTTAGGTTTGTGTACAGTCATTAAATCTTACCTGCAACATTGGGTTATACATGTGGTCTTAATTAGAATCTTATGAGGTACCACCTCATTTAGGACACAGTTTGGTCATGAGTGCATATGATTATATATGGATTGCTAGTTGTCTTGGTTTAGTGTAGTAGTAGCATCATATATGAGTAAACTTCTGCCATTATTACTGGTTTACTTATCATTAGTTGGTTCTGGAATGTTCTGTTTCAGCATGAGTGGAGAAAATAAGCATTATGATACACCCACAAACCCTGCAGCTCCCTCACGAGTACCTGGTGGCAGCTCTAGTGGAGCTGCTGTAGCTGTAGCTGCAAATCTTGTTGATTTCTCATTGGGTGAGCACTGATATATATATTTTCTTCAGTTACGCTTATTTGATTGTGATGATGATTGTGATGATGTGCCATATTTAGTTTGTTTTCAATTTAGCATTCTAATTATCTGCGTGCATGAACATCTGTAATTGGTAGGGAGGGTCATTCATTTGTTTGAAATGTAGTTTGATATAATCAAGTTCATCTTTTGCGACCACCCTATTTCCTTTTATACTCTTGCCCAAAATGCTTTCTGAATCAGATTTCAACAAGTTTCTCATTACTTTGGGTCTAAGATGAATATGGAGCTATCAAGAAGCTTATAAGACAAGCAAGCAATACGAGACCTAATTATCTTTCATTGAAGACTTCTCAATGCCTTTGTTCATAGAAATAAAAGTGAAATGGGTGGCTTCATAACTCTATTTGTGTTTCTTTCTTGTTCTCACTATTTTACTCTTTTCTCTAAACCTATCATTGATTTTATTCATTCCAATTGATTGTTTTAACATTACATGGCAGGTGTTGATACTGTTGGAGGTGTCAGAGTTCCAGCTGCATTCTGTGGTATTATAGCATTTCGTCCTTCACATGGGGCTGTTTCTCATGCAGGGATTATACCTGTTTCACCAAGTCTAGATACTGTTGGTATGTGTGATATAAGTTTATACGTTATATCTATACAAATATACATGATGTATATAATTTCATTAGCTCACTTCTCATATATGTTATGTGAGAAGGTATATTTTCTTACTTTTACCTGATTCCAGTTGAACTCAAGTTGAGATTACAGAGTGCACTGCCAATATAACAGGCTCTATATTGAATGGTTTGTATGATATGGTTTCATCATAAAATTAAGATGTGTTTTACCTTCCTCTTGTTGGATGGAGCATTGGTAGGGTCACCACTCACCATCCTTCAAGAAGAGACATCATGCACACATACACATACTGGCTTCTAGATTTAACTTGATCATGTCAATTTAAAATTGGAACACTATTGAATCTACTAGCTTATTAAAATTTCCTGGACTTCTCCATAAAAATTATACCTTGGTATGAGCAAAGGTTACTTTAAATCAACCTTCATCCTGGTAGTGAATCTCTCAATAACATTCATTATTAATGTCTGATTCCCTGACCAGGGAAAAAGGTTTTGCTTGCCAGTGAAGCACATTTTTTAATGATATATTATCCTTGTACAATTATTGTCAACTGATCATGTTGTTCAAACTGTGACAATACTCCTGCAGGGTGGTTTGCTAAGGATCCTAGTATTCTGCGCCGAGTAGGCCATGTGCTATTACAGCTTCCATTTACAGCTCAACGAAATCCCAGGCAAATTATTTTAGCTGATAATTGTTTTCAACTGGTGAAGTTTCCTGCCGAAAGTATTGTTCAGGTGGTGGTCAAATCTACTGAAAAGCTATTTGGAAGTATGTTCTTATGCTCTAATCTTTTTAACATATAAGCCTATCTATATTTCTCTGACCTTCTATCTTTTAGTCATTTTCTTCTGTTCAGAAAATCCTAATTTGTAGCCCATTGATCTTCTTCAGAGCAAGTCTTGAAACACGAAAATCTTGATGATTACTTCAGCTCTAAAGTTCCCAGCTTGAAAGCATTTCATAGCAAGAAAGCAAATGTGCAGAATACTTCATCAATAAGATTGCTTGCAGATGCTATGCAGTTTCTTCATAGGTGAGGTCACTTATTTCTGATGTGAAAATTTATGATTGGAAATTAAAAGTTATAGGGGTAAGATGTTATTTTTAGGCAGTTTCCCTAATTTGAAAAGATAGCTCAATAATATTATCTTTGATAATGTCATGGTTAATCTAATAATTTTGATCCTCCTTGGGGTTCAATCATATTATTATTATTATTCCTAGGATCTTGGGGTTTTATCCAATGGGGTATGTTTTCAACTGTGTGCACTTTTTGGACATCTGGATCTGACCGTTCACGGCTCAAATATGTTTCTTCCCCTTCGAAACAGGTATGAGTTCAAGCAAAATCACGAGGATTGGATTAATGCAGCAAAACCTGTTCTGGATCCTACAATCTCAGCAAACTTGCATGAAATTTCCGAGGCAACCGCAGAGATTGAGACCTGCAAATCAATTAGAAGCGAAATGCGTCTTGCTATCAACTCTCTTTTGAAGGTATTGGTCTAATGTAGATTTTAAGTTATTTATGTTTGCTTGTGGTTTCATGAAGGTTGTGACTTTTGAGCGCCCATAAATATATGGTGATAGACTGTTAAGGTGTATACTGTATAGGTATAGTTGTGTCAATTTATATTTCCAAGGTTGCATATTTTTTTCTTCTGTTATTTCTATATTTTTTTTTATGGTTTGCTTTGGATGATGGAATCTTGGCGATCCGTACTAGTGCTGATGCTTTTTCCTATTTTTTTTACTTCTTCTTGTGTTTCTTTGTTCAGGATGATGGAATCTTGGTGATTCCTACTGTTGATCCTCCGCCAAAACTTGGCAGTAAGGAGATCCTATCAGAGGATTTCCAAAGCCGTGCACATAGTCTACTGAGTATTGCTAGCATATCAGGTTGCTGTCAGGTAATTTGTTGTATCTGCTATTATTGACGCATAAGATTTGTGCAGCGATAAAACTACGCCACTACAATTCTATACATTTCTGTTGTCATTTTTCAGGTTACTGTGCCAGTGGGATTTCATGACAAGTGTCCTATCTCAGTTTCATTCGTTGCAAGGTATGCTGGTGATCGGTTTTTGCTAGATATAGTGCATACCATGTATGCATCTCTACAAGAGCAGGCTAATGACACTATCAAGTCAACACCAACAAGTAACACAATTAGCCAGGAGCAGTCTGCTGAATATGCTAAAGAAAAGGTGAGTATTTTTTCTTTCCTTGTCAAACCAAGGTTTTCTTATTGATTGATATTAAATTAGTCTATTTTACTACATTTAGTTTATGCATACATATTCAAGTATTTTTAAGTTTTCCATCTCATTATAGATGAACGTTGTTCGTTTCATGCTTGTGTATGTTATCCCATGTTCTTCAATTGCCTTGTAATCCGAAAAAGTTATAAGAACTTTTAGTGTACTTAGTGTATAAAACTTGAAATACTCTAGTCATACATAGCACTCTGCTTTAAGTTTTCCATCTCATTATAGATAGATGTTGTTCGTTTCATGCTGTGTATGTATCCCATGTTCTCCAATTGCCTTGTAATCCGAAAAAGTTATATGAACTTTTAGAGCACTTAATGTATAAAACTTGAAATACTCTAGTCATACGTAACACTCTGCTTTCGTATCTGGTTCACAACTTCCTTTGCCCCTCCAAGCATTCTTATTTTGTATAAACACACATGTACATATATTGACTAGCTATTGAATCTGATAGTAATGATACGAGAAACTAATGACGCTCTCCTTACAAAAAATGCAAGATTAACTTATCTACCGATTCAAAAACTACAATATGATTTTTTTTTCCTTTTTTGATTTAGGGTAATCAAGCATTCAAAGATAAACAATGGCAGAAGGCTGTTGGCTTTTATTCTGAGGCTATAAAACTAAGTGGCAATAATGCAACGTATTATAGCAACAGAGCTGCTGCATATCTGGAAATGGGGAGGTATTGTTAATTACTGCAGGTTTAACCTCTTAGATGATTTCCCATACATGATTAACCGATTCTGTTTTTTTTTTCTTCTTCTAGTTTTCTCCAAGCTGAGGCAGATTCTACTAGAGCTATTGAACTTGACAAAAAGGTGAGGAATTGACATCTATTACTTTAGTTTAGCCATTGTATCTCAGGCCTCCATGATAGTTCAACAAGAGAATCCTCTGTTAGATTATTAGATACACTTCCTGCCGTCTGATATATATATCATTTGCATTCCTTATTTTACCTTCTCTGCAGAATGTTAAGGCCTATCTACGCCGAGGAACAGCACGAGAGATGCTTGGTTACTACGACGATGCAGTTGAAGGTACGTAGTTACTTTGCATGTTATGCCATAACCATCTTAATTTGTAGTTGACTTATGTCAAATTACATAAACAATTCTTCATATCTAGTCAGCTACTTCCCAGTGGGTTCTGGCCATAATGTTTGCAATGAGTCGGAATATATGTATTTATCTAAATTAAGATTCATTGAGATTTGTGTTTGGCAATTTAATATTTACATGTTTTTCTTTGAAAATATAAAAAGGTGCATAAAAGTGAGTGAATTAATAATAAAGAAATAGATGCCTACAAGATAGACAATCACAAACCTTATTTATATTTACAGTCCATGATTGTTAAGATTTCTGATTCCCGATTCGAGTTGATTCACCTCCTAAATGATTCAAAATCACTTCCGAATCTCCATAGATAAGAATTGGGAGAGAATCACCCGATTTCTCCCGATTCCCAATTCAATTTTTCTGATTCAGTCTTATCACCTATGCTAGGGCATAGGAGTCTGGTCTTACCAGATTAGGTCAAATCATGACTCTTCCTTTTCGATTCTGATTCATAAATATTGTATGCCGATTCACCACCTATATTACAGTCCATTCTTGAATCTTAATTTTTGTGTACTGTCTTCAATGATTCATTTTCTCCATGATGCGTGGCATTTATGTAATTGAGGTTGCTTCTATTGCAGTTACACTCTAACTTTTACCCATCCTTTATTGCTCTGAACTAATGGCTCTTGTATGATACAGATTTCAGATATGCACTTGTTCTCGAGCCAACCAATAAAAGGGCATCCCAATCCGTAGACCGATTAAAGAAGTTGTTTTAGAAGTCGAGGTTTCTTGAGCGCTCGAGGCCTGCTCGAGGCCTGCTGAAAATCCGTCCCACTTTGGTCGTCACACCATCATTTTACTTGCCAGAGATACCACCAAAGACGAGAAGTTTCTGATCAAGCCATGGAAAAGCGTTGTAGCCCATCAATGCCATTATAAATGTCGGGAAAGGAAGTGCGTGATCTAATCATGTCTTTAGCAACTTTAGATTATCATTTCCAGAGATTTTGTTTCCTTTGCATCGAAGGTGTAATTCTTGCAGAGGTCAGGTCCTGCTCCTATAATTTTGGTATGAGTGTAGTTTTGAACATAATTAGAGAAATTTGCTGTCTTTTTAGGGCTCTAGTTGTGTGAACAATGCATTTATTTTTGCATATTAGAAAAAATATTGGATGGAATTTGATCTTGTTTTTGTTAAAACTATTCGTTGTCTTTGGAGCCATTTCAATAAAAAGGTCACATTCTTCACATGGAAATGTTTGTTACAATGTGTTTATTCGTTTAAGCCTCTATTTCAAACAAGTCCCGCCTCAGGTCTTGATGTGGCATCTTCACTGAGGTCTGAGAGTCTAGTTTAGAGTTGGCGATGCATGTTGCAGCGCGACAAACAATGCTAGCGTGTTCAAGTTTAATTTTTTTTTTGCAATGATGTCATGTTCGTGTTGAGCTTCTAAAACTTGTTCACATAGGTAATTAATCATTATGTGACACGTCCAACATGTACAATTAAAAATATAATCATAAATTATTTTTAATGTCATATACGCTGGTTATTTCATGTAGATCATTTACGTGGCAACGTAACTTATTTAGTATCCATGTTAAATGTGTCATGCACATACCAAATTGTGTAATGGACAACCAATTTTTTAGCACGACACAAACACGACGTGTAGTGTACATGGTCGAATGAAATCACTATAGTAAAGGATTATAGCATTTTCATTTTCGGCTAAGCGATTGTTACGTTCCTGAGTGGCGCAAAAACAACCGTTAGTCAACGATTCAGTCACGTCCACAATCTTCACGAGCAAGTCTCCTCCACTAAGGAAACCGGTTCGACCGGTCTCCCTCCTTCTCCTCTGTCCCAAGTCCCAACACACAATCACCAAATTCTCCAAATTAATTAATTTATAATATAAAAAATGGCCACCGGTTGTCACCGCCGGCGGTAGCGGCCGCGCATTGTCTCCAACCAAACGGTGGTGGGTGCGTCGGGCTGTGGAGGTCCGATTCTCGGCGTCGGAGACGTCGAAGAGAGGAGAGACGCAACAACTACAGCTACAACAATCACAGCTAAATGGCCGATTTTCGAACTCTGAAATGTGGCACTCTCGGGAACAAGACCTCTCTCTTGGACCTGCTTGGCCTCCTCAGAATTCGAGTCTTGCGCGGAATCAACCTCGCTGTGCGCGACGTCCGTAGCAGCGACCCTTACGTCGTCGCCAAGCTGGGCAAGCAGGTAACTCTTTCTTTTTGCGCATTTCGTCGAACACTTGGTGGGCGTCTGATTTGTTTTTGTACCCTTTTTTCCTTTCAATTTCTCTGGTTTCTTCTTCTGGGATCTCATTTTTCGATGTTCTGAACTTTTATTCATGTAAAGTTTGGAAATTTGTGTCTGGGATCTGTGTGTATGAGATGAGTTGATCTGGTTGGTAAATTTGTCAGCTAGAGAAAAGGTGTTGGGTTGAATTGTTGAATGTGCTTGAACTGTATGAGAAGATTTACCGTTAGCTTTTACTTTTTATGTATTCATGTATAAATGAGTTGATTTGTGTGTGTGTGTCCCGTGTCTCTTTTCATCTTCCTTTGCGCATTTTGTTGAACACTTTGTGGGCGTCGGACTAATTTTTGCACCATTTTTATTTCAATCTCTCTGGTTTTGCTTCTGGGATTTCAGCTTTCGATGTTCTGAACTTTTATTCATGTGAAGTTTAGAAAATTTTGTCTGTGCTTTGTGTGTAAGAGATGAGTTGATCTGGGTTGAACTTGGTTTTGGGGTTGGTGAGTTGGTGAGCTACAGCAATGTTTTTGGGTTGAATAGTTAAAACACGAATGTTGCTTGTTTTAGTAGGAAAATTGGCAATGAATAATGATTACATATATCTACAAGATTGACCGTTAGCTCTTATTTTGTATGCTTTCATATAAAAATGAGTTCATTTTTGTGTGTTTGTGTGCGTGAGGAAGAGAGAGAGAGACTTGCATTGGATTGGAACAATTCAATTTTTTAATGTATTCTCCATGTAAGCATTCTTTAAACTAGTTCATATTCATTTCATCTGATCCTATATCAAAATGTGTTGCAGGAACTGAGGACTCGAGTAATTAAAAGAGATATTAATCCAGAGTGGAATGAAGATTTGACTATGTCTATATCAGATCCAGATGTTCCAGTGAAGTTGGTATGTGTTCTATATTCCCTTGACAAAATATGATCAAAACGTTTAAATCCCCAACATTTAGGATGGTGGTTTTTGTGATAACAAGGATCATAATTTATGTAGGTGGTTTTACTCTTCTATGCTCCAAAAATGGTTCTTCTAGACTTCTTATTTGCCTAGTAATTTGCTTGAGTCTGATTTATCCATTTAGAGTGTGAATTCTACAATGGATTCATTCTAAATTCTGCTGAAGAACAAGTTAGTTTGGCACGATGAATTTCATAATGTTTAGTGGATGCAATTTTTTGTTATTATGTCCTTGCTACCCCAAATATAGATTGTGATTTTCATTGTGCCGTGGTTCAATGACTTGATAAGATTGTGTATCTAAATTACGTCTTCAAAAGCGTATCTCGTTGTGTTTCTTGTGATTTGTGAAGTATGCTTTATGTATGTTCCAACAACATAATTTGGGCCAAGAACAGTGCAGCTGCCTGTTTGGATTAGGAATTTTGGTTTGGGAATGTGCATGGGATTCCCATTGACAGTGTTTGGAATAGAAACCGCTAATTCTCATTCCATTTCTCATTACCATTCACTTGCTCGTGAACAATTTTCTAGACTTGTATTAGTGCGTTCATAGTATCGGTTTGTTTCTGTTTCACTTCAGGATGTTTACGACCATGATTTGTTCACGAAAGACGATAAAATGGGAGATGCAGAGTTCAGCATAAAACTATACATCGAGGCGTTAAGGATGGACAGGTCAGGCATCCCAAATGGCACCATCATTTCAAGGCAACAACCTTCCAGGCAAAACTGTCTGTCCGAGGAGAGCCTCATATCCTGGACTGGTGGCAAGGTTGTCCAAAACATGTGTCTCAGACTGAAAAATGTCGAATGCGGTGAGCTGGTAATTCAGCTGCAGTGGATTGATCTTCCTGGTTGCAAGGGTTTGTTTTGAGTCATTGTTGAGCTGCTTTTGATGATCAGCTTGTGAGCATCATCCCATATTGTGTGAGCCTTTTTTGGGGTCTTGTTTTGTTCATAGACTTGTGTTACAAATAGCTAAGGTTAGGATATTGAACCGTGTTAGGTTTTGGAAGTGTATACCTGCACCTTTCAACTATATATACATTTCTATTCCTTTTTTCTCTTTGAAAAAATTGTGCATTCGAATTCTACTAACATTTTGTAGAAGAAGCTCAAGCTTTTATAATAATTCAATATTTATGGTATTGAAATTTAACGCGATATCATAGCAGGCTTTGAATTGGGCTTTTTTTGATGTGACCCAATCAAGAAATAGCCATTTATGGGCTTAGTAATGCCCATAATTGGAGTAAGTCGTGAACAAGACCATGCTCATAGCTAGAGTTGACGATTTGGACCCGAGCTTGTAGCATCCGAGATCCTACTATTTTATTTTTAGTTTGGTCACATAAAAAGGACCTAGCCAATTTTAGAGTCGATTCGGTCGAGTGAGTCTTGACAAAATTGTGGATATGCATATTGTGCTTATGACACCCCAATCTGACTCGACCAGTAACCTTAAACATGCAACCCGAACGAGTCACATCCTTTTGAGTCAAAGTAATGTTTATGTTCCCTGTGCCAAAATGCCTTTCAGATAACCTGAGTAGAAAAATCGAGTGACTATGTTTGGTGCATTTCATATAATTGATTAAGTACTAATTGTAAATCAAATGATTTTATATGCACTCCAAGATCTCATCTGTCATCAATAAAATAAATTGATATTCATACATAAATGTTGAGACATGCCACCAACACAAATATATTGTAATCACCGTACAAGTGATATTCAAAGTAAATTAACCAAATAATTTCTCGTATAAGAAAACTGAGTTCTTAATCAACCACTTTGATGTTACTAAAAATTTGTACAATAACATTACATTCGAATATATTGTACTATATAACTTTTCATGTATTTTTTTTTAAAAGGTTGATTAATATTATATTAAAGTTATGAAATTTATGCAGTGGAGAGCATGATGTATAACATTGGCAATGGCATAATATCTCTCTAATGTCAAAAAGACTGGGATATCTTTTCCCAATTGAAAGCTCCATTACACTTAGCTCGAAAACACATGCTTGCACTCTTATTTATATTCTATTTTTATTTTATATTTACTAGTGCATGCATTGCATTATTTTATTTACTTTTCTTTATATAATCTGATCATGCTTCACTCCACTCCAAAAAATTCAAAGAATTTTAATTACTAGTCAATTTTTTGTAATTTCGATGACAAATAAAAAATGAAATCAACCCATTCTCCAACAAAGCAAAACTATTAATATTGTCGTATTTTCAATCAAAAACATTACCGATGCAATTGCAAGTAATTAATGAAAAAAGATAAATGTTTTGCTTGCAATTTAATTTAATTTATTTAATTATATTTGATTACATGAGATGAGAATATTTGTGCAGATTTTATTGCAGCCTAGTGAATGAGCTTATTGTGCCTCTTTGTCTGCCTAATACATGCCAAAATTAATATAGCATGAACCTATGTTTTCCAAATATTAATTAATTGTTTTATTGTGTATATATATGTTGACAATTTGCATCATTAATTGATTTAAATATTTAATAAATTGAATTGCATATGATTCAATGATTCATCATCATTTTCCTTCTGTAAGGAATGTTTTGTTGTTCCTTATTTCTTTTTAAATAGGAATGTGATGAGTTGAAAATTGTTATCATTATTATTTGAGTAAACAATATTGGAATGATAGTGCACCAAATTTGGTATAATTCAAATCAAAATGACATTTCCCTCGTAAAAGTATTAAGTTATGTTATCATGAGGAATAGAAATATACAAAATAAAATAAGAGAGGTCGTTTCGTTTGAAATTGAAAATTCCCGACATGTTTTATAAGTTGAAAGTTTCACATTTTTAATACATTATAAGAAAAGAAAAAAAGGATAGTGATAAATCCACATTAAAAATGGTTAAATCCACCATTTAATTATTTTTTTGGACCAAATTACCCTTTGCCATAGATACCACTATTTTGAATTTTCTCTCTTATTTCATTTGCTCTTCTA
>JAYMTA010004591.1:0-12453 GCA_036897625.1 Pelargonium cotyledonis
GAAGAAATAGAAATACATATGATTTAAAATACATATATAATATATATTTTTAATTTAAAAAAATCATGTGTTGGTGCTGTGTCGTGTCGAGATTTTTTTAAAATGACGAATAACGTGTCCGAATTGCGTCGTGAATCGTGTCGCATGTTGCAATCGGTGAGTCATAAGGTGTAATTAACAATGATAGAACAATAATCATTTGGTTGACTATTTAATGTTAAGTTATCAATATAAAAGCTTAACTAATTAACACTAATGTGTTGATAAACAACAAAGGATGAACCATAATTAATTCATAACAATGAAATTACATCAGTTACTATAACTGCAAATTTAAAGATACATCGTCTCCTTGGTTATTATGTGTTTTGTATATGCCTAATGAAATGTTCTATAATTTATTTTAATAGATCGGTCAATGGATTATAAAATACACTCTAGATTAAATTGGATATGAATCCATACCATGACGCCAATTGTTTCCCACCTAAATAAAACTATTGATATATATTCACTTAAATAAAACTGAAAAATATCCATCTAAATAGAACTGAATGATATGAAATTTAAATTGTTACAGTCGATAATGGGTATTTATTTTTAGCTAAATACAACTTAAATATACAACCTCTAAATTTTCTCTCATTGTTATCATTGTCATTATTCACAATTTCATTTAACACACCAGTTTATCAATGATTTAGATGGACAATAATAAAATGATTTGCGAAAAAAAAAAGGTTTATAATTTTGATTTGTCAAGTCAATTAGCAAGGATGAAGAGGAAGAACAAACTAGAAGACAAATAATTATGCCAAAAAGTTTATAAGTCCAATAATATTGATAAAAATACTTATAGTATACACTTTGTTTTAATTAATTTTTTACATGTCATTTTCGTATGTCACCACATACTTTTTTATTTAATTTTATCTTATTAAATCAGTTAAATAAGTAATGTGACACATATGTCTTAATTTCATAAATTATACTCCCTCTGTTCCAAAATGAGTGTCCTCCTTTCTATTTTGAGAAAAATTAAGGGGAAGTTAGTTAGTGTGATATGTTTACTATTGTATCATTATGATCATGTGGTGAGAGATTATAACTAACTTTTTATAAGAGTATTATTGACAATTCAAGCATAACTAACTTACTAGAAAAGGAAGCAAGACACTCATTTTGGGACGGAGGGAGTATTTTTTATAATATTTCTAAAACCACTGCACCTTGCCATATCTCGATGATATAACATGATGTTCTCATTCACATGAATGGGTGGTAAAGTTAATACATCTTTAAACAATGGAAAAAATATATACGCATTTAGGCTTCACGGCCAAAATTGAAATATGATTGGAAGTCTCTTACCATAGTCTGAATCAACTCCGAAGTTTGCACAATTGTATATGTATGATACAGAAAAGGTTAAAATACCCTGTTAATCCCCCATCTATGAGAAAGTCACCGCAGCGGTCCCCTGACTAAATAATTAATTCTAGTAATCTTCACACTAAAGTTTAGTTAGTCACGAGGGTCCAAAATTAATTTTCATTTAACAATTCCGACGTGGCGCCTACGTGGCATTTGATGTAATATTTATTTATTTATTTATTTGCCTACGTGGCGCATACGTGGTTTCTCTTAATATTTTCATATTAATTTAAAATAATAAGAACATGAATTGCGTTCTTTCAAAATTAATTAAAGAATTCAAAATTACTAAACTACCCTCGTCTCTCTCTTGGCACTTACACATGGGAAATCTCTCTCCCAAGCCCTACACTGCCGCCGACCACGGCCTCCCCATTGGCACTGAGAACTCCAACACCTACCCTCTATTTTTACAATCTGCTCTAGAGTTTCTCCTTTGGGCACAATTTTGATTGAAGCAATCTGGTTTTTATACAAAGAAATGCCTCCACTTCATTCAATCCAGTCACTCAAGAAACTCAAATTTGACACAGGACCTTGTACTGTGTTCATCCATGATCCATCAAAATTGGGAGTTAAAGAAACATGAAATCAAAATTGCTAAAGTATAATGCAAAGCAAAAGAAACAATCAGAGGTCAAAATGTATGAATGGAGTCATTTTCTACAAAATCCAGCGTAGCCCCCATGTCTGCCGCTGACCGCTGTTACCGTCGACGCCGAGAGTGGGGGAAGAGCGGGGTCGATCTGTTCGGAACTCCGGTCGCACGGCCACAACCTTCTTCTCCTTTTTTCCGTTTTGGTATGTGGTGGTCCAAAGGAGGAGCTCCACGTCAGTTCTTCGGCTGCCGACGTTTGCTGTGCTCGAATAAGATGTGAGATCCGTCTCGGCTCAGATCTGTTCGGTGAGGGTTCTGGCGAGAGTTCGGAGAGATGGACGTGACCGGCGGAGGTGACAGTCGACCGGCGGCGAGGGCATCGTGTGAAGAAGATGGTCACATGGTGTTGGTGAAATTAGTTTGTTAAAGGTAGTTTAGTAAATTTATGTTAGTTTCAAAGTGTAGTTTGGTAATTGTGAATTATTTAATTAAATTTGGACTAATAAAAACGCGACATGTGTCTTATTAATTTAACTAATATTAAAATATGTCACATCAGTGCCACACGGACAAATAAATAAATAAATAATATTAAATCAAATGTCACGTAGACGATACGTCAGCTACTTAACGGTACCGTTAAATGAAAGTTAATTTTGGACTCCTGTGACCAATTAAACTTTAGTGTGGGGACTACTGGAGTTAATTATTTAGTCAAGGAACCGCTGCGGTGACTTTCTCATAGATGGGGGACTACTAGGGTATTTTAACCTATAAAAAATAAGATTTCAAATAGAGCTGGTGTTATTAGGTATGTTATTATATTATATTTTATTGATAGAATAAAATAAAATAATATTCTTTAAACGAGTTATATCAATTTGTTAATATTTTTTTTCTAGTTCACAAAATATTAAAACAAATTTTGATCACTCAATAGTTGAGGAATTAAAAATCATGCTTGATGAGAATAATGTTTTAGCATAACCATTCAGATTTGCTAAAGATAAATTGTTTAATTATGAATGTAGAGACAAAATGTTTAAGGTTGATTGGAGGAAGCAAATCAGATGAATGAAGATACAATATGTCCACTACTTCAGAGGTAGCTGGTTTAGTTGTTGGAGATGTTAACAGTACAGATAAACTTAGAGACATTATCGTTGAGACTAAATTTGGAATGTTGAAACATATTAATGAGTTGCACTCTTCTTATTTTCATATGCAATATCCATTGCTTTTTCCATATGGTGAACAAAGAGATAGAAGTTCGAAAAAAAAACTTCTGGAGCTAGGCATTATCTTATTTTAGCTTTACTTTCTCGAGACTAATTCTTGACAAGAAGCAGGTAGGCAGATATGTGGAATTTTTCTACACCTATTTGCTAAAGGGAGTCCTAGTTAAGTACATAAATTTTCGTTAATTTAATTAAGAGGTACCCAATTGGGTACAAGTTTCAAACCTGAATTTATACAAAAACTCCTAATTTTATGGATATAGAAATTATATTCTGTTAAATGAAAATAATAAGAAAGAAAAAAAGGGAAACCATTAGTATACTTGAATTTTTTTGCTTTAGAATACATCAAAGAAATAATGAGCCTTCAACAATTTTGCGTTTGAGGTAGTTGTTTAAACGTTTTCATAAGTTGATTTGTATACAATGACTGAGGATGAAAGATTGTCATACATTAGACACAACCAGAAAAATCTAAAGGCAGATTTGTACAAAGGATTATCTGAAGATGTTTTGAAGAGGGAAACAAGTTCATCGTCTGGAAAAAAACTTATATTACCATCATCTTATATTGACGGTGCAAGGTGTGTGTTATTTTAATTTTTACAATATTATTTAAGAAAATATTGTATATTAAATTATTTAAGAAAATATTGTATATTAAGTATGTTCATTAAATATACATAATACATATGAAACTAAAAAATAAATAATAATTTAATTTTTATGTGCATTTTTTCCAGACACATGATACAAAATTAACAAGATGCAATGACGATATGTAGATGGACTAGACATCCTGATTGTTTATTACTTTTACTTGTAACTAAGAGTTTCCTGAAATGTGAAGGTTTGCTGATAAAGGTCATCTTAAACTAGAAGACATACCATATATAATAGCTCAAATTTTTAAAATGAAGTTGGATAAGTTTGTGCACGATATGAAAAATAATGCAGTATTTAAAATGGTTAAAGCACATACGTCTACTCATTTTTAATATCAATATTTTTTTATGTAAATTTAAATATTATTCCATATTTTTTATAATCTAATATAATGTCTTTATGCAGTGATTTATACAATAGAGTTCGAAAAACGTGGTCTCCCTCACGCACATATATTGTCGTTCTTACACCCTAAAAATAAGCTTCAATCTGAATCGGACATTGATAAAATAATTTACTGAGATTTCAGATAAAAATGATAATTCAAAGTTGTAGGAAATAGTGAAAAACTTCATGATACATGGTCTTTATGGTGTTTTAAATATATTCATTGTGCATGAATGATGAAAAATTTCAAAACATTTAAAAAAAAATTGTTAATGAAACAACTGTTGACGAAGATGGATATCTTTTGTATGAAAGAAGAAATAATGGAAGAATTGTTGAGAAAAGTAACATTATTCTTGATAAAAGATTTGTTGTTTGATACAATGTTCAATTGTTATTGAAGTACAATGCACATATAAAGGTTGAGTGGTGCAATCAACACAGTGTAAGGTTTTAGAGGGTATAACAACGAAAGAAAACACGCATATATAACAAAAAAATTTCTACAAAACCTTTCTAAGGATTCATATAAGATGTGTCTAACAGGTGTTTAGATTGTTTACTTTTTGTGTGTTTTCACAAAACACTTTGAGGAAATATTTGATGATTATGAATACCAACTCTTAGGACTCGTGTCTTCTAGGTATCCACCCCGAGGTCAAGCTCATTGTCTTTGTGCTAGCAATTTCCAAAGACCCACAAACCACAAAACTCCAAACAAGTTTTCAAAACTTGATTAAACCCTTCATGCCTTGATGTTCTTCATGATGTTCATCATTGCCCGTAATTCTTTACATCCGTAGGAAGTAGGGCTGGGCATCGGTCTGAAACTGGACCGTACCGGAACCGAATTCTCATAAGTTTTTGGACCAAAGACCGGACCGAAAATGTCTAGGATCGGACCGATAGGACCGAACATGCATTTTATTTTAATAAAAAAAGAAAAAAATTCTCCTTCTTCATTTCTCTCTTTGATTCAAAGCTAGAGATGGTGAGATATGGTAGATCGTAGCAGCTTAAGAAGCGATTTCTAATAGCAATTTGCTAAATATGGAATCGATCATTCGGTTGTTGCTAAATATGGAAGCGATTGCTAATATGGAACCGTTGTTGCTATTTCTGGAATCGTTGAAGTTGTTATTTTAGGATCGTAGTAGCTTAGCACCAACCACCATGTTTCGTCTTCAATCTTCCTCTTTGTTGCGGCTGCTGACCCAACATAAAAGAAAAAAATCGATGCCCGAAATCCTAATTGATAAGTGACACAATGAGATAGTGGGTTAGTAATAGTGGGTGAATACTTTATCTATAAATGATAAGTAATAGCCCACAAATGACAAATTAAAAGTCCAGCCCATTAGCAACAGAAAAAAAGCCCAACAACAACAACCCAACAACAACAGCCCCACTTATTCTTAATGATCACCAATCGGTCCATTCGGTCCATGTGTGTTTGTTGTGGTTTTTGACCGGACCGGACTGACCTATTTATAATTTTTGGACCAAGGACCGAACCAGTAAGGGTTTGGTCTGGACCGAATGGTTCGGTTCGGTCCAATTTTCCGGTCTACCTTATTTAATGCCTAGCCCTAGTAGGAAGTTCACGTATCACACGTTTTTCTTGTGACTACAAGTGTTCTAGCTTTTGGATTCTCGACATGTTCAAATGTTAAATTACAACCCCTTTAATTGCTGAGATAAATCGGCTCTTCACACATGCTAACATACAAACAGGTGCGGGCCTTTGATCCGAATGCAAAACGATAAAAGTAAGGCATACAATCCAAGATACAGAGCATGCCAAAACTTATTTTAATGTTACTCTTTTCATTAAATACAATTTCATGTTTGTAAACCCGTAAAACTATAGCATGTTGCAAACAATCATGTTGAAACATATAACCGAATAGAGTTCTTAGAAATGACTCTGATACCATTGTAAGGTTTTAGAGGGAAGAACAACAAAAGAAAACATGCATACATAACAAATTTTTTCCACAAAACTTTTCAAATGATTCTGTAAAACGTGTCTAACTGGTGTTTGGATTGTTTACCTTCTTTATGTTTTCACAAAACACTTTGAGAAGAGGTTTGATTATCACGAGCACCAGCTCTTAGGACTCGTGTCTCCTAGGTATCCACCCCAAGCTCAAGGTCCTTGTCCTTGTGCTAGCAAGATCCGAAGACCTGACGCCTGGTACCTTGAAGACAGTATTCCTGGTAATTCCTCTCTTAATGCGGGTGACACTTCCACACTTTGTTTATCTCTTTCTCTCAATGTATTAAGTGAATGAATGAGACAAATGATGGTGGTTTTCATCTATATATATATAGATGGATGAGATCTTTCAAATTGATTCTCACAATCTTAAAAGATCTCATCCTAACCATCTTCAACCATTTCATAGAAGTTTAAAGTTTGAATGAGAACCATTTAACATCTTTGAATGATTATTCATTCAAGAATAATGAGGCTGATTTGTTAGCCTTTGGTTTGGACCTCAACAGGCCTACAAATGTATGGACTACTTATCCATAAGCCCCATACATAACTCAAACCAAAATAGCTCATAAATTGACATTTAACCAAACCTGTTCCATATGATTTAATAGCCACTTGTCAATCTAATTTTACCATCATCACTAGCTCTCTTGGTCAAATCAAGTTGGTCTAACCTCACTAAATGTGTTTTCTCAAAACACTAGTTTTCCTTGAACAATTTTGAACTTCGATAAGTGTGTGTGTATATATATATATATAGTTGTCTTGGAAACTCTTTCCAAGCACTTCAAGAGAGCGGTGAAGGTTCACTTACGCGATCGCCCGTATGGGTGTGACCTTATGAGATCTCACAAAGTTGGCAATGACGTCCTAAAATGACATAAACACTGAACGGGCCCTACCAAGTTATCATTGCTACCCAAGTTGTGAGACTTTACGTGAAAAGTAAAATCCCTATGAAACATAGCTACTAAATGTCTGATCCTTTTGTCCTAAATATATTTATCCTAACATGAACCATGGACTGTTATACTTGTATGGTCCCGGTCATATGATTTCTTGATTTCGAGCGTGTCATAATAACAAATGATCACAACAACACATGTCGTATCATTTGAGTGCATATCTTCATAACACATGCTCATCAAGGGGCCTACAGATATCAATCCGCTGGTTTAGAGGGTCAATCCGTTTTCATGACTTTTGGTGTGCCCAACGTCAGCTGTTATGAGCAATCATGTTACAGATGCCGTTTGACTAGATCAAAGCACCTGACTCATCATGTCAAGGTGCCTATGGTGACCTCATGTTTAAATATCAACATATTTCGCCACAATTCTAGGAGAACGTTTATGACAACTAAGCAATATCTCATATTTTATGTAAGTCGATCTAGTGTAATGGTTCACTAAACACCACCTACACTGTTGAGTGACACCCAAATGTCCTATGACAACGTTGTATATCAAACAATAATATACTAGTCTAAACTGTATCACCATTGACCGTACCATGATGATACTTAACTAGAGAGACGTTTAAGGATAATATAACCATCCTACGGTCAATTTTATAGAGTTATGTACTTAAACATAGAAGTCATGTACTATAAGAATGACAATGCCTTTTACTAAAAGTGTAGTATCACTACTAAAAGTCCCACCACAATCATACAAATGATTGGTCTCTTGGGCATATTTCCCAACACATAGAGCCATCAAATACTTGTTCAAGTATATAAATAAAGGAAATGATCGAATAACTACATCTTTTTATTAGCTTAAGGAACATGGTGATAAGGGAAAAATACAGGATGAAGTGAGAATGTATTATGATTGTAAATATGTTTCTACATGTAAGTCTACTTGGAAAATATTCGCATTTTATATTAACTATCGTAAACCTGCTATAGAAAGACTTAATTTTCATATACCAAATGAGAAAACTATTGTGTTTAATGATGATGATCCTATTAAGGATGTTATTAGAAGAGGCGGTGAAGTCTATTATAAGTTTCTGGAATGGATGAAGACAAATGAGAAATACCCATAGGAAAGAGAACTGACCAATGTTCAATTTCCGAACAAGTTTGTGGAAATAAGTTAAGGTAATTAATGAATCATCAAGAAAAAAAAAAGAAACTTAAAAATGGTGTCCAAGGCAACGTGGAATGAGTGTTGGAAGAATATTTTTTGTTCATCTAGGAGTTGGTGATTTATACTATTTGAGAATTTTGTTAAATATTGTAAAGGGCCCAACAACATTTGATGACATCAAAATTGTGAACGGCATATTGTATCCAACTTTTAAAGATGCATGTTTTGCACTGGGGTTACTAGATGATGACAAAGAGTACGTTAATGCAATAAAATGAGCCTCTATTTAGGGAACATGTCATTTTCTGCATTCATTATTTGGTACTTTGTTATTCTCAAACTATATATCCAGACCAAAATCGGTATGGAATCAAACATGACATATTCTTTGCGAATATATTCTCCACCATCAACTTAAAATGCTCAACAATCATGGTAATATTTAAAAAAAATATATAATGGATTATTAATTTATGTATATAATTGATTAAATAATGTATACTTAATTTATTGTGTCAAATATAAATGAGTCATTATTCAGAATAACTGGTTTTTTTTTTTTGTTTGTTTTGATGGATTTACAGATGACAGATGACCAACTAATGAACTATGAACTTGGTGAAATTTAGAAAATTTGAAAGAGAAATGGTAGACGCTTACGATAATTTCCAATTTTACCATATCCGGATTTGACAATTACTGAAGAATGATGAAATAGGGTACTTCATGATGAACTAAGTTACAACATATATTTATTAGCAGAAGAATGTGAAAAACTCATTTCTTCCTTATATGATGATTAAAGATTGGTTTTTGAAACTTGGATGCATTGCAAAAAGAAGAGGGAGGCATATGTTTTTTTTAAGGGATTTGAACGTACTGGAAAGACATTTATATGGAGAACTTTATCTTCTATTTTGAAATCAAAAGGTGATATTGTTCTCATAGTAGCATCAAGTGGATTAGTTTCTTTTCAAGCTTGGTGGAAGGACTGCTCATTCCAGGTTTGGTATTTCGCTAATTATAAATGAAAACTCAATTTGCAACATCAAATAAGGAAGCTCGTTAGCCGAATTAATTGCTAAAACTTGCCTTATTATATGGGATGAAGAACTGATGGTTCACAAACACTGTTTTGAAGCTTTAGATAGAACACTAAGAGATATCTTAAGGTTTCAAAATGGTAACAACTTATATGTGCCATTTGGAGGGAAGGTTGTTGTTTTTGGTGGAGATTTTAGACAAATATTACTTGTCATTCCTAAAGAAAGCAGACAAGATATTCATCTTATTTGTGGACTTTTGTAAACTGCTTTAGTTGACAAAGAACATGAGACTTCAAAACAACAATTCAAACATCAATTCAAATGAGTTGAAAGTATTTTTAGAATGGATCTTAAGTATTGGAGATGGAACAATTGGTGGGACAATGATGGTAAAACTACATTTGATATACTCGATGATATCCTTATCAAAGATACTGAAAAAGGGATAATTACACATACCTACCTTTAACTTAACACATTTTAAGCCTGAATACCCTGAACTATTGAAACTAACTATTGGCTACCCTGAACTATGTCAAACATCTTTCCATCCAATTTTTCATCTAAAACTTCATCCAATGGGTTAATATGACCATTTGTCCTCCTAACCAAGTAAAAAAACAACCAACCAAACAAGCCTTTATGGTTTTTAAAAAAAAAAATCTAAACTGTCAGAGGTCTTCTTCTTCACAATTTGAATCGGCCTCCTCCCGTCGGCACTCCTCTGCAACGTCGCCGACGTCCCCAACGAGCAGCGTCGATGGCCATGGCAGATCCAACGAAAAGGCTCACAGCGATTCTCACAACAACGGTTGTGGAGGATGAACCAAGCTCCACAGAGACGATTTTGGAAGATGAACCGAGAGCTCCATCTCCGACGACTGCGATTGTCGGAGAGTAACGGAGCTCGACAGATCTAGAAGATGCTCCTTTGTGCAAGTCCAGGTCGGCGTCCACGACCACCGTTGCTCAGATCTGTTAAAGAACTCTGCAAGTCCAGTTGCTGCAGACGCCGTTGAGGCTCACAGACGAAAACGAAGACGAAGCTCACGGATGGCGAAGATGGAGCTCACGGCCGACAGCGGGAACCATTAGCTAAAATGGTCAAATCGGTCATCAAATATATCTCAGTCAATGTTGGTCAAACTTGGTCAACATTAGCTAAAATGGTCAATCTTGGTCATCTCAATCCAAGCTTGGGATCCAATTAACTCCGGACAAAGGTCGAGTCAACTTGTTTAGAGAATCAAGCCAAGTGGAACAACTTCTCTCACAAGTTCTCACACAAGTTCTCCAACAACTTCTCTCACAACTTCTCTCACAAGTTCTCCCACAAGTTCTCTCACAAGCACATCATCAAAACTACCAATGGGCCCCACACATTTCTCAAACCAATTGTGCGCTGCCACATCATCTAGTAAGTAGAGACATATAAATAGGGCCCTCCACCAAGAGGTAAACTCACTTCATAGTTCATTATCAAACTTGAAAAGCACGTAAACGCTCTCAAGTGTTCTTCGTGTTCTTCATTGATCTTCGTGCGTTCTTCGAATTTATTCAAACGTTCGTCAAACATCTTCGAATCTTCAAAAGTCCAATTAACAAAATTGTGTGGAGATCCTGATTCTCATGCCGGAGGCGGTCCCCTGAACACACATCTGAGGTTTCTGCTTAATGGTGCGTTGATCCCTGCAGGTTACGGGTTACGACCCAAGACTCGACGCAACAACCTAAAGACCCAACTCCCCACATTGATTACTCCCGACGAGTGGACAAGAAGACTTACGATACGACGTTGTATCAAGACTTCTGATTTGACCAAGTCAAAGAGCTAAATCACCTAGGCCAATACAACATCGTTCGAGCCTTGATTTTAGACTTAGAAAAAATAGTCGAATCAATTGGTTCCATTACCGGGAAAGTTTGAAAGCTGCGTTCCAACACCGCTGACAATCACAATGGAAGGAAGAAGAAGACATGAAAAGGGAGTTGCCCACTCATCAAGTGCAGGAAGAACCATAACCATCAGAAGACTGTTGCATCTCACAGGAATAGAGACATTCGTCACTCTAGGCGAAGTTTTACTGTCAGAGTAGATCTCCCATCTACCCATGCTCATCAGAGAGACCTAAGACAAGAGCTAGAAAGAAAAAGGTCCAATAACAAAGCAAATGCAATTGACGCTACCCAAAACTTGGTCACCATCCAGAAAGAGCTTGGAAGGGGTGCTCCTCAGCAATCCAATAGCAAGCAAAGCCTAGATCAACATAAGACTACTGCCTCTCCTAGGAGCAGAGAGAATCACCATTTAATGAGACACTTGAAAATCCATGTTAAGGTCTCTGAAGCCTCAACCCAACAAGAAGATTTGAGGGAAAAGTTGAATAGGAAGAGAGACAATGACCAGAAAAATATTGATGGTTCTCATAATGCCCAGACACTAGTCGTCATTCTATCACCAACTCCAATGATGATCACAATGACCCCTGAGATGCTGCAGACAGTGTCATACCAATTCATTGGCGCGATGCTGGCCACCTACCTGGCAACCAATGGAGTGACAACCACTACACCAGTTAATCCACAAACCACCATCACTACAATGGGTCATTAAGCAACTCAAGGAGGAAGACAAGTTCCACCAGTTCCAAACCTTCATGGAAGGGGAAGAATGGTGGGACAACATGTTTTGGCTATTGAGAATTTTGTTCCAGCTATGAACATGAGGGCTAAAAGACTAAAACAACTTTATAACCGACGAATGACTGGAGGGCAAACTACGCCGACCTCAGAAATGCAAACTGCAACAACAGCAGTTAATCATACCATCACTCTTCTCCAGGAAGAGGTTCAAAAACTCCGAAAGCAAGTGACTGCACAGGACAATCATGAACAGAGGGACAAAGACAAAAGAAGCAGGAAACTTGATAATACACGTAGCAAACTCGCCTCCACCAAGTTTTGGAGCCTCGTCTCTATGAGCCCT
>JAYMTA010004592.1:0-12450 GCA_036897625.1 Pelargonium cotyledonis
GCCGCCACTGATATTCTCCCCCACGACAACCCCTTTTCCCGTGCCCATCTCTGCTCCTCCGCTGGCCTCTGTATGTTTTCTCCCACTTTTCGCTTTCCTCCCCTAATTTTCCCCTATTCACACCATTATTTTTCTTACAGATGAGCCCCTCGGCGACCCCAACCTCGCCGGAGACCCTTATTGCACTCTCTTTGTTTCTCACCTATCTCACCTCACCACCGAAGACACTCTTCGCAAGGTATGACTCGCATTTTGCTATTTGCTTGCTGAGAATGTCTTGGAAAAGGAAATGAAGAGATGGGTTTTGCTCTAAAACTTCCTTTGCTTTGTATTGTAGTTTATTGAGAATCAAGTGTCTGTTCAATTATGCCAAATGATGGCTTTAGGGTGATTATGTCAAATTAATTTCTGCTTTGTGCCAGTTGTGGTATTGATTATGTGCTTCTTTGTTTGATGGCAAGGTGTACAGGAAAACAACAATTATTCATGAAATTTTGGTTGTTTTGCAACTTTATGTTATTTCATTTTGAAATATTCAAGTTTTGTCTTTGCTAGGCGCATCCATCCTCATATATAGCGAGAGACTTGTGCTTTTTTGGGTTGTGGATAATGTAATTAAAATGTAAAGTTTTGTTAGGTTGGGAGAGGCTCAACCAAGCTACAAAGTTGTTTTAGGCTCTCCAGTTAACCTTGACAATCTGTAATATTAAGAACTAAGGAAGAGAAGTTAATATAAAAGTGTATATGTTCTAGATCTATTTTTGCTCAATTAATAAAATCAGCTGAAGCCAAATGGTTAGTTAGGTTCTAGTTCATACTCTGTTTCTTGGTTTCCATCACGTAAATTTCGGACATTTGATAATCTAGCTTATGTTATTCTTTATTTATTTTATTGACTTATGTTTTTAGTTTAAATGTTGTATTTGTGTCTTTCAGGCAATGAGCAAGTATGGTCGGGTGAAGAACTTGCGCTTGGTCAGGCACATTGGTAATTTTTTTTTTTTTTCATTTGACATGTGTTGAAACTGTTTACTAGTTACAACCATAAATGTTGATTCTGTCTTTTCTACTACAAGATGCCTAATTATTGATTTTTACTCCTACTTTGCTGAATTCAGCATGTGTCTCTTGGCTCATATTCTCTTATCATATATATGTATAGTGTCCATATGACTAGATGCATATATGTAGTTTAGAGTTTAGCCATAGCTTTCAGAGACTTGTAAGTATTGCGGGGCTCTTCAGGTTTGTGTTTTCTTAGATTTATACTCTTTTTTTGGTCATGATTTAAGATTCATTACGTTTTTAAAATGGTTACTTCATGCAATTCAACTAGAAATGAGCTTATGATATGTTATAAGTTGGTATTTCACCTATTGATATTAAAAACAGTACCTTCTTTCAGAATATGATGTAGGTATTAAGAACTAACTTGTTATGCACCTCTATACGTACAACATTGAAGTGTTAAACGGTAGCCTAAAGTATGATATCATTTCTCATATTCATACTGATTGAATATAGCCTATTACTTTTCTGGGGTAGCTTAGGACCCATACACCAAACTTTGAAGTAAATGCAGAAATAACCTTTTCTAGTTTTATATATAGTAGCTTAGGAGTGTGACTCTCTAGCAGTATAGCACAATCTCTCTCAAGTACCTCTTCCTTTTCGGATATTACCGACGAAGTTTATATTTTTTTTGAATGACAAAAGAAGTAAAAAGTCGAATGAAAGCTGCACTTTTTAATTAGTTAGAGAAGTTAAAAAGTATGAATCATCTTCGACAAAATTACCTGTCTTATCGGTTCTACACCTACTGTCTATTAGTTTTCTGACTATTTTATAAAGTTTTTCAGTCGGGTATGTGTTACTAATGCTTCTAAGTTTTTCAGTTGGCCATCCTTATATGAGAACTAGGTTCAAGTAAAGCCATAAATAGTTCCCTGCCTAACCACTAGGGAGTTATATCTTCACAAATTTAAAATTCCTGGGCCTCATTGAGTGGGAAATTTAGTACTCACCTCTCTGACTTAATTGCTTCTTTCTCTGCAGTCACTGGTGCATCACGAGGTTATGCTTTTGTTGAATTTGAAAGTGAAAGAGAAATGCGACGCGCATACAAGGTTGTACATAACAGAGGCAGATATACATGTTTGGCAGGGCTTTCACTTGGATTTTGTTGTCCACTCTAGAATTACACAAAAGAGAAAAAATGATCACGCTAGTTATTTATTTACATTTGTAACCTGATCAAACTATGCATATGACTCGACATATCAATCAAAGCTATCTAATAGGTTGTTCTATAGAAAGTCAAATATCATATGATGAATTCATCCTTCCACTGATAATTGTGAGGTTTGTTGTGTTTTTCTTGTTGCAGGATGCTCACCATTCATTGATTGATGATTATGAAATTATAGTTGATTATAACAGACAGCCGTTGATGCCTGGGTGGATTCCAAGAAGGTTAGGTCAGTTAGAATAATCTCCTCAAATATTTATTCTCTTTGGAGTTCATTCTAGTAATCTTTTCACTGACAGGAGGTGGGCTTGGGGGGAAGAAAGAGTCAGGGCAGCTTCGTTTTGGAGGACGAGAAAGGCCATTTAGAGCTCCCCTGTATGCATTGCTATGTCAATTTTTCTTTTTTTAAGCTGAATTTTTATGCAATCAAGGACCCTGCTTTCTCCAACATAAAAGCTTGTGTACAAGCTTTGGTGTTTGAAGCCATCGTTTTTCAAAGTTTCAAATTCTGGTTCTGTGATGTCAATGCGATAATTACTTTTTTATCTGTTCCCCGTGCCATCTTTGTTTAACTTTAACATGAATTCCAACCCTATCCTGTCAGTGGAACCTAAACATATACATACAGAATAGCAGGTTCTGTGCCATTCTTATTTTCTATTAGCTGTAGTTGATTTGAAAGAGCTATGATTTGGGAGGTTATGGTTGTTTAATTGCTTTGACATTGCAATTTTACATCCTTCTCATTTTTCCCCTTGGAGTATGCATTATGCAATAGACATTTTCATATTTCAGGCAACTTTAATTTCCTTCAACAAGCAGCATTAAAAACAATTTATATTTCTTCCATGTTGGAGTGAACTGGAAATAGCACTAGTTTAGAAATGTTAATCTTCTGTGGCCATAAAATGGAAGTGCATGGTATTTCTTCATGTGGTGTTACTGATTATGTATGCTTCTTTAAATGTGCAGACGAGCAATCCCATTTGATGATCTCAAGAGGCTCGGCATTCCGCCCCCACCCGAGGGAAGATACATGTCACGCTTTGAGGTACTGTTCTTTCACTCAGTTACCCTCTGCAGCTCTGTCAAAGATGCATAGTAGTCCTGGTAAATTAGTATAAAATTGTTTGGAGTTTCTGGAACATGAGTAAAAGCATTTTCAGTAGATGTGCATATTGTTTCTTTTATGTACTCTTTCAAGATCAGCCACACTGCAAAGTGCAAACTTATTTCGATTCTGCTCGATTGATTTTGAATTTTAATTTTACTTAAAGAATCAGTTACCTTTTCTGATTACCACAACTTTAAGTATTTAGAAATTAGAATGAATGGTGTTCCGATAAGTAACCAAACCCAAACCAATTACATTGGGATTTGATGCATCTCCTTGCTCATTTATGGTTATGTAGGTCCCATCTCCCCCAAGAAGGAGCTCTGTGGAGAGGGGTGAACGTCATGTCAGGAAGAGGTATATAGAGATGGAAGAGAATTCTCAGGGAAAGAGCTCCTTGGAGAGGGGAGACAGAAGCTCCATGGACAGGGAAGAACGTCGTCACAGAAAGAGATCCAGGGAAAGGGAAGAACATCGCCACAGAAGGAGAAGCAGGAACAAGGATGAACTCTCTCGTGATAGGAGCAATACGGACGAGGAGGAATCCTCTCATAAGAAGGACCGGAATGAACACCATCACAAAGTGAGCAGCAGAGACAAAGAAGACAACTCTCGCAAAAGGAGATCTCGGGATGAGGAGGAATACACTCGCCCAAGGGACGGAGAAGAACGCCCTTACCAACGCCAAAGACATGGCAGTAAGTCTCACTGGCACGAAAAGAAGTCTAGTAGTTAGGATCTCAATATTATGTTCACTGATAGACCCAGCCAATAATATCGACTTCAAATCCTAATGTAAATCCATTTTTGAACCTCCAATACAATTAGAGAATGACTAGAGATGACATTTCTTTTGGCGTGTTCTTTTGATTTGCTTGGTTGTTGTACTCGCTTTTGTTTTTATTAGATCCATTTCTTTTAATCTAACCATCATCATATAATCACATAAAATAGTTAACAATTAATATTTCCATGCTTTACCAATTGAATACCAATGTTGAATGTCGTGTTTGTATCGTACTAAAGGTTCTGTGTTACACGATCCAACACAATACATTTAATAATCGTGTTGCATGATCCAACACGATATGTGTAACACGATAACTGAATAAGTTGTGTTGCACGAACATATGCACGATAGTAACCAACACATTATGCATGGTAGACGCAACACATTTGACACATCGTTATCTAACACGTTTGACACGACCAACGTTTGACACATGGTTATGAACATACTCAACTAATTGAATGGGCATATTTCATAACGTGCGCGAGTCTAAACACACTAATTTCGTACCGAGCTAGCTATACTCGCCAACACACACAAAGGCCAAAGCTGAAGTGCACCCTCGTCATTCTCACGCGCTTCTCTCTCTAATGCCAAATTTGGGCCATTTCGTCTTCATATTTCTGTTTCACTTTCTCGTCACATCACAGGTTCTCTCTCTCTCGAACTCCTACATTTCTTTTTTCTGTTTGGTTGCCGATAAATTGATTCGGAAACCTCAACTGCTAAATTTGTCATAGCAACCAGACGCGAGTTCTGGATTCAGTTGTTGCTTTCAATTGAATTGTTGGATTCAATCTCTGTTTTGTAGGTCTTCGTGAGATCTTTGCTGCCGAATTAGCTTTGTCGTGCGGTTTTTAACTCAGTCGGTGAGGATTGGAAACCCTAACTCCTTGTTTATTTGAATTCTTCCTTTTTGTTTTGTGCAGATCTTAGATGCCTTCTGATTTCTGTGTTTCTTCTTCTGAGATTTATTGCAGTGAAGGTGATACGCAGTTAAAATCATAAACACCATGGTTTCCTTCGAGATGAATGACCGGAAAAGTGAGTGAAATTGGTGCTGCAATCTTCTTTTTGTCTTCAATAATCGTTTACTTGTGCGTTTATCTATTCTTCATGAATTATGGTAACTTATTTAGTTTTGGTCAATGGTGTTTGATCTCATTTGGATTATGAAATGCGTGTGAATGTCCAAAGTGAATAATTGGAAATCATTGTGAATATGGACCTGTCATGTACTGTTAGTGTCTATGGATAGAGAATAGGAGACTTTGAAATGCAGTCTAAAGTTGAAATTGCTGATTTTGGCGGCGAGGTTGAAAGGAATAGGATTATAGGAGCAATATAGGAAGTCGACAAATTCTGCTCAGTATGCTCTATTTTTTTTACATTGTTTCACCTCATGGGTGAGGTTAGGAACTGCTGCGATCTTTTGGATGGACAAAATTTATTTGAAGTTATGTTAGGTTTTTTAATGGACTTTGCCTCTTGTCCTCTTTGGATCTTTTCAGGCTCGACTAATTGAGTCATTATATTTTCTTTTCAAGCTGTTAGTTTCCCTTACTGGTTGTTATTGAGTCTTATTATGGTATTAGTGAATTTTTGGATTGGCACTCGTTGGTGCATGCCATGCAGTGCGGCAGTGCGCTACCTGTGAATCATTAATTCGGACAGGACATAATACAAGCATGTGATTTATGATTATCAAAAAATACGAAACGCTATACATTATGACACTTGGCTTTTTTAATTAAAAAATATTATACATGTAACGAATTAAATGAATTTAAGGTTTTCAAATATATTGAGTTTAATTGAAAACGAATATGCTGAATTAAAATTAGATTGTCTTTGTTGCAAATTAAAAACAACAATGATTGCAATCAACTCTATTATCAACATGCTAAGTCATTAGTCATTCAAGTTAAACAAGTGATCTAAGTCATTGCAACCCTATTCATGTTTTGAAAGTGAAAAAATTGGATTCATGTATACATGCCCGATACATGTTTCTAATGGGATTCTTTGCTGATTGGTGAACCGGTACCTGGTAGAACAACTACTTCTACTGGCTTCCAGAATCCCAGGTGCATGTGAACACATATCACGTGCTAGGATTTCTATAGAAGCTTTGTGGGATGGTTCGCTTTCTAACTCCAATGATTCATTTGACTGTTTTCGCTGTTAATTGGAGTTACAAGATTGACATTGATTCAGATACAAGTGGTACTGTCATATGACTTTTGCATATTAATAGTTGGGATAGGCGTTAATCATCTATGGAGGATTGACATATTTGTTATTTACACTTCTAATACGCTAGATATGATATTGCGTGTAATGTGAACATAATAAATGTTGCTTGATTTATTACATCATTTATGCCTTTTTTTAGCAGCCGGTTTTACATTTAAATTTCTTAAATTCATTTATGCTTCTCAAAATATTGATCTTGGTCTCTTAGTTGTTGCTTCCATATGAATCGCCAGCTTCAGTTTTTTGTTTTGTTTAAATTGAACTTTTATCTGGTGTACTTTGACTGCCAAACTGATAAATCCAACTGTGAATGAAACAGAGATTGGAATAGGATTGACGGGATTTGGTGTGTTTTTCTCATTCCTGGGAATAATATTCTTCTTTGACAAGGGATTACTTGCCATGGGAAATGTAAGCATTATAATATTCACTCTCTTGTGAAGGCTCCCTGGCTGTTTTGCTTATTGTTAATATGATGCCTAGTTATAACTTCTTCTTTTCTTTTCTTTTTGAGCATGTAATCAGATCCTCTTCTTCTCGGGGGTGACTCTAACCATTGGTCCAAAGTCCACCATACAGTTTTTCATGAAACGTCAAAATTTTAAGGTTTACTATTTTTATTCCATTTATTTGTTGTTCTTAGTGATTGGATGCATATCTTTCTTCACACCTGTTTTTTCTTATTGACAGGGAACAATTTCATTTGGTTCTGGCTTCTTCTTTGTTGTCGTAGGATGGCCCATTCTGGGTATGATTCTGGAGGCGTATGGGTTCATTGTGCTCTTCAGGTGTGTGCTTTTTGTTTGTTTCAGTATGTTTGATTTATATCTTATGTTGGTGTTTTGTGTATCATCATTTAATGGTTCTTTCAATTGTATTTAAGTTGCTGATAGAATCTATTTGGCAGTGGTTTTTGGCCAACACTGGCAGTTTTTCTGCAGAAGATACCCATTCTTGGTTGGTTTTTGCAACAACCGTATATTAGATCGGTATGCTTTTTTCAGAGTTCAATTTATTGTTTTCTAAGCTAAATGTTCTTTGTTTAGGTCACGCTTTTAAACTGAGTAATGTATAAACTATTGCTTGTTGAGTGGTCCTGTGCATGATTGCTTATGGTATATAGGATTAGAACCCTCTCGCTGTAGCAACTGTAGATATTCATTACAAAGATACAATAGTATAAACTTTAGGTATTCGGCTTGTGATAAATTGAAGCATTCATGAATTTTGATCTACAGGAAATCGACTAAGCATCATTACTAATACAAATAGAAGTGTTATGTTAGTTGTAGCAACTTTTATGCTTATTCTTATCTGTGTCTATTTATACAGTCGTAGTAGGAAATAATTTTGGGAGAGGTAGTTTATTGAGGACTCCCTTTTCATGTACTTGTACTAATTTTCCCCTCTTCTTTTTCGGGAATTATTTCATATACATGATTTCATTTGCGCTTGCCTCTAAGCAAAAAAAGTTACTTGAGGATCATACAATTTCACTTTTGACACAAGTTTTGTATTATGTAATAGTTAAAATTAATTAGGATTCAGTTTTGCTTCTAGTTTAAACTTGTTACACCTTGTTGCAGTTCTTTGATCGATATCGGGGAAGACGGGTGCCCGTGTAACCTTGAATTGGAGGAGGCGTGAAAACTGTGAAGTCATACCCCAGTTTGTGTAGATCCCTGTAAAAGACTTGCAGATCCAAACAGTTCTTTTTTTGTTATTCAATTTGCGTAGTTGCAGTGGATTGAGTGTAACAAGCTCCCTTTTGATGATACATGAGATCTCTTGTTTACTACCTTTTAAAAAAAAAAAAAAAAGAAGGAAAAACTGGTGTTGTATTTTTCTTGTTGGTTCTTTCTTTCATTGCATTTGAGAAATGGGAAATTGTTTATTTGTTGGGAATTAGCATTCAAATATGGTGGATCTGGTTATATATATAGGATAATTTTACGATAACCACCACTTGAAGTTGACACAAATTCACATGAACTCTTAAAGTATTTTCGTTGCTGAAATCTTCAAATGTTGAAGATTCTGGTGACCGAAATGTTCAACAGGGTATCAAATATGTATTAGTAGCACGCATGGTGCACTTAATGAAATTAACTGCAAAACAAAATATAAGCTGCACTTTTGCTGGGAGTGAAATTATCATGGCAACATAGCAAAACTTAGATACTTCCACAGAAATAATCAGAGTCCAATTGTATGGACTTGGATGGTTTGGGGTTGTGAAAGTGTGAAGCAGATCATTTCTTCATTTTCTTCAGTCTGACACTCGATCTTGTAACTTGAGAGCTATCGGGGTTTTCCTTGACACACCCACCACCCTGTCTGGATGATTTGGTTGCATCACCTCGGACTAGATTTTGATTTCTCACTTTCCCTTCACAGAATTCGGAGCCTTGTTTTTCATATGGATTCAATCTAGTCATGCTCCTCGTGGCAACACCCATTCTTGAGCTGAGCGGATTCAACTCTGTAGCAAAGGCGTTCTTTTCTTGAATCAAGTTATCAACAACCTTGCGGTGCTTCCTTTTAGCCTTAGATGTCTTGTCGTCGGTTGGAGGCTGTTCCCCTACAGCGTTTCCACTCATTTGTCCAAGTATACCATCAAGAATACTCCTCTTTAGCGCACCGCATTCAAAGTCCCCGAATATGGACATTAAAAGATCACGCCCTCTAGTCACTGCCACTGACTGAAAATCATCTGAATGACTGCGTGAACACATATTGAGCTCACCCACACTACGATTACGTGTTCGTTCACCTCGTCTTGAAGATTCTTCATCATAGCATTTGGCAACATGGTCTTGCCAGGAATAAGGAAATCCAAGCGAAAAATGATTGCAAACCTGTTCATATCAAAGGTTCATATCAAAGGTTCATCTCAGAATAAGAAATGTGACTCTGTCACTGCATAACTTAATGAACTGCTATCACCATATTATAACTACGTTATCAAATACAACAATTAAGCCAAGACAACAATCAGTATTGAGAATACTCAGAATAGCATATATCCCAAGACAACAATTAAGTCATTTCCAATACAAAATAGAGTTGGCTAAACCACCTTAAGCAATCTTCTAACCATTTTCTTCCTCCGGATCATCTTATATTCATATCTAATGCCATCACTCCCCCTTTAAGCCATGCATTATTGTATCTTACCTTATTACTTGTTACCATGTTAACTTAGATCCACCTTTGTCCCTTTCAGTTTGTCCTAGCTGAATTCTTTTCTGGTACGAACCTCCCTACGCATAGCGAACGCTCAAACTACCTTAAGCGATTTCCCCTCATCTTACCTTCAAATGATGCTATCCTACCTTTTGCTCAATAGCTTCATTCCTAATTTGATCATTCTAAATGTTATTACAAAGCCAGACTCCACTTCAACTAACCTGCATTAATACTATCTATAACTTTGTTTTCCATCTCTTCATCCTTTTAAATTATAGATCCAATGTGCTTAAAAAGATCTTCTATCCTTGCCAAAATTAAACCTACTTTGAACCCCTTGGGTTCAAAAGTCTTGTGAAATCATCAATAACTACGGAAAAGGAAAAGGCTACAAGCTGGTCTTTGATGCAAAGCTACCATGATAAGAGATTTTTCCATGGTTCATTCACTAGTTGATACTCATTCATATATTTCTCAAACTATATTACTTTATTTAAGATGTAAGAGTTTACCATGTCCCCTCTAGTACCAACCACAAAATTTCTTTAGAAACATTATCACAAGTCTTTTTGCAGTCAATAATGACTAGTTGATATTCATTTCCTTTCTCTCTATACTTTCCACATCATTCTCAATGAAAAGATAGTTACAATAGTAGATCCGCCTTGCATAAGATCACATTGGTTCTTTGAATCATTAGCTTCCACTATCATCCTATGTTCTATTACTCTTGCCTAAATTTTTATAGAATGACTCATAAATGTATGTCTTTAATATTTTAACATTGAATATCACTTTTATTTATTTATTTTTATAATTTGGTGTTATAGTACTTTTCCTCTACTCCTATACATCTTGCTTGTTCTCTAGATTTGGTACAAGAATTTTGAAAGCTACTTACTCCAATCTTCCCAATGAGTTCCAAACCGTATATGGGAAGGTTGTCTAGCCTAACCCTATTGCTTTCCCTACAAAACTTCTTCCTCATTTATCATAATTTACAAAACTATTGTTACTATTTTCAGCTACGATATTAAGTTCACCAAGCTACCTCCATAAACTAAGTAGTTAAGGTACTTATGTCTTTCCTAAATATCTTCATCCTTCGCCAAACTACATAACCCTCACTCTTGATGCACAAATCAAATGAATTACATCTAACACAAAATGAAAAGAACAGAATAGAAAGATTTACATACCTCCCACGGAAAGCCATTTTGATGCGTGCGAAACCTGTTTATGAGACCACTGATAGTAACTGTTACACCATCTATTGTTTCAAGAGTTGTGGTATTATGTCTCTTGGTTATTGCTGCAGAGCAAAACAATCTTACTCCTTGTCTCCTGCACTTAGAAACGACTACATACTTTTTGAAGAGAACACTATTGAGTCCCAAATCTGAATCGATCATACATTACATATCATTGCAAATAGACTTTGTTTTTTTATGCTCCATTTAGATTCTTGGATTTCTTTTGAAAATTTTGAATTTCAGACAAAATACAAGAATCCAAACTGCACATTAAGGAAATTGATATATGGACCTAAAAAGCTGTTAATGAAAAAACAGCATAACTATAAAAGATTTTCATAATAGAGAGTATATGAGAAAGACAAAAGAACACACCATATACCACACAAAATGATTTTAATGTTTGGTTGATAAAGAAATGGACAAGAGCTGGTCAGTGAACCAGGACAGACATAAAGTTGGAATTCTCATTTTCAAGGATGAACTCATAAGGTCGTGCTATCTTCCTCTAAATTCTACCATACAGAAGAGTTTAGAACTGAATCATGCGAACACGAGTTATGACGACGACGACGATAACAAGTCAACAACAACTTTCAAATGTTCATCAAAATAACTAAATCCAGCTTCACCAAAGTTCTAAGGAAGAGAAGCTACCCCCATATTTACACACCTACAAGATGACCTCACCATCAAATCTGTATATGGCTGAAAATTATAATAATAAGTGGACAGAAGAAATGGAACACACGCAGACTTGCACAAAATCATTTATGTGGATGGGAAAGATAACAAACTACTGAAACTTCCTCATACCACTGCTAGAACATTCTTTTTGCCTAATTAATGATGATCCTAACTCTCACCAGAATCACAAGTAAAAACCCTGAAAAACTAAATCTTTTTAGTGGGCTCGACTTCATTTTCATAGCTTCTAACAGACACCATCCCCATTAATTGTGATTATCACTAAAACACAGTCAAAACAACAACAAACTAGAGGGGGATTCATTTCACAATAGCATCTAAAGCAATTATAACCTCAAATCAACCAAAAAGAGAGAGAGGAAAAAACATATACATACTCCCTGGCAGCAAACCCTGCAATAGCTAACTTCTTACCACCCCCCTTAGCCAGCCACCAATCATGCAAGAGCACCTGCACAATGAACAGAGACGGTCACAACCTAAAATCTAAAAAAGGGAAAAGGAAATTTGAGAAAAAGAGAGTACAGATTTAGGGATTGGAAAAGCGGCGGAGGCGGAGGCGGTGAGCCCTGGGATTGTGAAATTTAGAGTTTTCCGGTTGGTTGGAGCCGATTTAGGGCCGGCGGCGGGGACAGGAGTCTCCGATGGAGGCCTGTTGCTTTCAGAGGCTACCGGCGTTTCGTGACGAAGGTCTGTCTCCGATTGAATAGAGTTATTGGGAGTTGCAGAAGCTGCGCGTGATCTTGTACTCACCATGTTTCGATTTCATTGAATTCAATTTATTTCCGCGCGCATATATATATAATTGCTCTATGCATTTTTAAACTACAATTTTTCTCAAATAACAAATTTGTTCTATAATTTTTTTACAATATTATCTTTTATATATATA